>OZ024880.1:3970000-4160624 GCA_964017185.1 Rugalucina vietnamica
CCCCGCCAATAGGCGTGGCCTCTAGATCATGTGACTTATGTTTTTCATTAGGAAATGAAGAACATCAAGAAAGATACTTTCATTTAGGGCGATTGCAATAAAAATGTAAATATACTTAGATATTAACGATGTAAATGTGCAGCCTTAATTTCAACTACAAATTTCAACAACCAACTTATGTATGTAAAATCCACTGTTTGATGATCAGAAGAGTATAATAAATTGAATAGATAGAATGACATTCATGACTGAGCTGCCCTTGTGTATCACTTTCACCTTAGTGATGCTTATGGAAACTGAGCTGTACACCAATATTGTAAAACATTGAACTGTACTTACAAACATGACACACTTGTAAATTCTCATGAAACTTTCAGAACTTACAATTACTTCTAAATATCATACTTACAAACATGACACACTTGTCCTTTATAACCTGTTGCCTCACAATCACAGAAGAAATTATGCCAGTCTTGTGTACAGGTACCCCCGTGTTCACACGGGTTGGGAGTACACCTGTCCTTGATTTTACACGAACCAATGGTCACCATGTGTTTGTTAGAGCCCATGATCTGTTCTAGATCTACCGGTACTGCTCCAACTTCAATGTTCCTCATACAACCACGGAATCCAGAGAAATAGGAGGAACCGCCTGTAATAACAGTCACACAATATACAACATTGCTCAACCCCTTTGAGATGAATGGACTAACCCAGCATTATCAATTGGCTCAGTCCAAAGTTCATTTTGCAGTTGTCAAGTTCCATTTGAGATCTTAATATCAATTTTTGGACGAAATTTTTCAAAGCTAACAAAATAGTCCGCATTCTGCAGCGTCATATCTGAGGATATACTGTTTGCGAATGTCCAAAAAATAAGACAAGAGCTTAAATCAAAACTAACCACTTACCAATGTAATAGTCTGTACCACTCTTGATGTTCATGTTTCTGAATGACACCTTGGAGTTTCTGTCCACTGTAACATTGACCTTGGTTGGGTCTATATACATCTCAAACTGATGCCATAAACCATCAGTGAAGGCTTGGGTCTTGCTCTCCAGGTCAACTGAAACAATTTATTGTACCTCATTAATATTCAATAGCCGAGTGTGAATTTTATTTTGTCCACAGCAAATCACATGGAGGGTTCACCCTGTCATATTGACTACACTCATTTCAAGTATTATTTCCCTCTTTTTTTTTCACTGTTACAGTATGAATTAGAAAATGTCACATCAGCTTTGTGTAAAAATTTAATCTTGAAACTTCATCTCACCTGCATGTTTTCTGTTCAGCATAAAGCAAATGGAGCAAAGTGTTTTTGAAATTTTGATTTAACAAAACATTTGGAGTGAACTATGCTTACCCTACATTTGCAATGAACTATGCTTCACGGTCACCCCTACATTTGCAAGAACTTACTGTTTCTGACAACATCCTCTACAACCTGATTCTCTGCAGACACAACTCTGTAAGCTATGAAACCTGACCGGTCAACTCGCACCTGCAGAAAAAAAAAATAGGAAAATAAGTTATGTTTTATTTTTTTGTGGTTTAACATTCCAGTCAACAATTTTTCAGTCATGTCAAGATAAATGCCTTCTGGTTGTTAACTAGTGCTGTAGAGAGTTAATGTATTTTCCCTAAGAATACAACTCAGCCCCAGTGGAGTTATAACGCCTGAGAAAGTATGTGGTAGCTACATTATTTATCTGATAGTTCTCAACTAAAGATCAGCTGGGGCCAGTTGTTCAAAGCTTCGTTAGCTTAACGTCATCGTTAAGACCTCAACTCGTTAAGTAAATGCCGACTACATAAGCAAGTACACTGTTATTTTTTGTTGATAAAATGTGAGAATCCTTTGCATTGCAAAGGATTCTCACATTTTATCAACAAAAAAATACAGTGTATTTGTAATATTCAAGTTTGAAATTTTAACGAATTGTTAACTAACGAGTAGCTCGCCTGACTTGTGCTATGCCACTACATCTGTTAAAATCTATGACCCATGACCTTGACCTCAAGGTCACTCAGGTGGGTCATGATGGTACAACATAAAACTTCAGACCAATGCAAAGTATCAACTTGATCAATTTACATGTTCAAGAGATATAGACTTATAAAAACATTAACCAAAACTTAAACACAAAACTTCCAAGTCCGACCTCAAGGTCATCCAGGTGAGTTGTGATGTACAGCATAAAACCTGAGACCAATATCTATCAATCTGCAAGTATCAACTTTATCCATCAACATGTTCAAGAGATTTAGACTTTAACCAAAAAATTTAACAGAAAATTTCTAAGTCTGTGACCTTGACCTCAAGGTCACCCAGGGTAGGTCATGATGGTACTGCATAAAACTTCAGACCAATATCTACCAACATGCAAAGTATCAACTCGATCAATCAACATGGTCAAGAGATATAGACTTACAAAAACTTAAATCAAAAACTTAAACACAAAATTTCTAAGTCTGTGACCTCGACCTCAAGGTCACCGAGAGTGGGTCATGATGGTACTGCATAAAACTTCAGACCAATATCTAGCAACATACAAAGTATCAACTCAATCCATCAATATGGTCAAGAGATATAATAGACTTACAAAAACTTTAACCAAAAACTTAAACACAAAATTTCTAAGTCCGTGACCTTGACCTCAAGGTCACCCAGGGTGGGTCATGATGGTACTGCGTAAAACTTCAGACCAATATCTATCAACATGCAAAGTATCAACTCGATCAATCAACATGGTCAAGAGATATAGACTTACAAAAACTTAAATCAAAAACTTAAACACAAAATTTCTAAGTCTGTGACCTCGACCTCAAGGTCACCGAGAGTGGGTCATGATGGTACTGCATAAAACTTCAGACCAATATCTAGCAACATACAAAGTATCAACTCAATCCATCAATATGGTCAAGAGATATAATAGACTTACAAAAACTTTAACCAAAAACTTAAACACAAAATTTCTAAGTCCGTGACCTTGACCTCAAGGTCACCCAGGGTGGGTCATGATGGTACTGCGTAAAACTTCAGACCAATATCTATCAACATGCAAAGTATCAACTTGATCCATCAACATGGTCAAGAGATATAGACTTCTAAAAAACTTTAACCGAAAGTGTGAAGCGGACGTAAACATAAACGTAAACGCGGACGACCGAGGTGACTACAATAGCTCTATGCACTTCATGCAGGCGAGCTAAAAATGTGATCATTTGGCATTTCTGCCATTATGAAGACATGCAATTTGGACTTTTATTTGGCATATCTGTCAATTAAGTATCTTCATTTTTGTCCTATATTGGTCCAGAACAACATAGGTTATAGTCTGAAAATCAAACAAATTGTAGCATTACAGTACCTTAACTTCTGAGGGTTCATTCATTGCATGGTAGAGGATCAAGCCATCTTCATCGTGTGTTCGGAACTGGAACTTGGCCCTGACCACTCCTGATGCCTGGTCGGCCCCGACTAACAGGTACGACTCCAGGGAGGAGAATGTACATGGAACATCAGTTTGGATCTGGAATAGATTGAACATTCACATGTACTTTGATCAACTCTTTCATGATGAATGGCCTTCCCAATCATTATCATTTGGATGAACCCACCGTCATTTTAGGGGATTCAGGAATGATTATACATTTTCATTTCACTTTTATTTCAATTGCTTTGAGGAAACATTTGCTGGCAGGTCAGTGTCTAAGCAAAAGCTGAGATAACAGATTTATAATGCAATTTGGCCTTAAACTTTCAGTTTCTCCCACACAATAGCATTCCTATGGGAGGGTTTGCATACCTTAAGTATTTTAAAAGGCTCAGCTCAACTAAGCCAGTGTAATAAGCTCTTTCCCCAAGAAATCATTCATAACAAACCATTTGGAATTGACATTTGTTCATGGGCTTTCAGTTATACATACCGTGCACCTAAATTCAACAGGTCCATGAATGCCAAATCTACTGGGTCCGCTCTGGGAAGAGATCTGCTTGGCATCTCGAATCATCTGTATTCCATTAAACCGTACAAAGTCGATACAGCCATGGAAATTGTACTGTGTGTTCAGACCTTTTTTGTTGAATGAATCCACACCACCAAGATAAATCTGCAAAAATAGGGAGCAACATATCATGAGTAGCACATGCAATTTTCTGGATTTTAAGATTTTTACACAAAACTGGTATAATATTGTCAGATTAATGTTTCACCATTTTTAACTATTCTGTTTCTGTTAAACACATTGGCAGTAGGACACCAATGTTTTAATCTGACAAGCAATTGCAACAGGTAAAGTTACATATTTCTTTCTCAAAGTTTAAGGAACCAAATTACATGCATTTATACTGTACCGATTCAGAGTTTTAATTGGTTTTGTCTATTTTCACCAACAACTAAGGACATAATTATGGAGATGGGGCCTCTGTTTACAAATTTCTCATCCAAATCAGCCCAGGATAAATCAGATTTCTGAACTAGAATAAAACTTGTCTTGAGATTAATTGTAATCTATCACACCTACCATTTTATCTAGATCTAGTTTAAAGAAGAGTCCATTTGTTTGAAAGACATTTTCTAGTCTATCAACGACAAGCTTTACATCCTTTCTATCTCGAACTATGATGACATCATGCCACTGACCATCGTCTACCATACTTTTACCTACGACCTCTGTCAGACCAGACTCTTTGGTGGTGGAACCTGAAACAGACACAAATTGTGGACATTGTCAATCATAACTCTTGCTTTAAGCTCTTGCATCCACATTTTTTTATACCCAGTCAACAATTTTTCAGTCCTGTCGGGCCAGAGCCACCATGTCCTGGGTTTTAACCAGTACTCTGGGAAGTTAATGTGCTTTACTCAAGGACAAAACATGGTGCCACCAGTAGGGGCTGAACCCAAGACTGCTCAATTTGGAGTCCGATGCTCTACCACTACATCACCACGCTCCCCATTCATCAAGATTGTTTCACTCATACCGAGATGGTCAATCAGTAGGTAGGTAGGGCAAAAATGTGAGTACCCAGGGAAAAGAAACCCTTCATACACCCATAAACAGAACTTTTCTTATAGCATATTTGGCTGGAGATAATCAAATAAGTGTTAATAAAAGCAACATTCTCTTTCCTCATATGACATCCCTGTTATTCAGTGTTTAACATCATATAATAACGAAATAATGTGTTATGACCACACATGTATTAATACTTTCAGGGAAATTGTAACGTCATGATGCTGCCTGTAAAAAAAACAACATAATTTTTTCGGTGAAACTATGCCCACATTAAACACAATAAAATTCCATTTTCAGGGTCAATGAGTTATTGAGCACTCATGTAAGATCCTCTAAATCTATTATAAACAATTTATCATTTTTGCAATGTTTAAGTGTCAGCATGACCAAAGTCAGGATAACATGTATGACTCACTTATGTAAGCTGAGAGCCATGTCTTTGATTTCACTATAAATTTTCCTTTGTTCCACCACCATGACAATTAGTTTATCAGCCACATCATGAGAAAATCGGATTTTTGCCTATGCAAAAACAAAGACGCAGATCAGCTTCGCAGTAACTGCTAAGCTGATCAGCGCCTTTGTTTTCGCTACATGGATAGTACAATTCCTCTACTGTCTAGATCCAAAATTTCCAGCTTCTAGCCACCTTCTGTGCTTGTACAGCTCCGTTTGTGTCGGACCTGGTCAGAAACCTAAATTGTTGGTTTTTTCATGTGAAGGCTCAATTAGTATAATTAGAATACTTATGTTTATGACAGTAACAACTGGCAGAGATAAGATACAATACTAATGAATCAAATTACGCATATTTCAGTATTTATTTGACAAGTGACACAATCTTAGTTATTAAACGCTTGAAACACTCTCCCATGACTCCATTGTACTCATGAGCATTACTGGACAGTCTGTTGAGCACATATTCAAAACCTAGCCAAGGTGAGGCCAAACCTAAAAAAAATTCTCCATTTTTGAAAATTATAGATAAATAATTCTTTCCAGAAAACGATAATATGCTCTTTTATACATAATCTGACAAAATAAACTCAAACAAGTCTTCGCTTCATCTTTTCCATCTATAATACTATCCATAAGTTTGACAAGGAATTATGCCAAAATGATAGGGCTGAGCATAAAAATATTTTGGTTCGCCTTTACCAGACAACCTAATATTTAGCCCCACTAACCAAATAATTTTTGGCCTTTTTTGTTTTCTTTTACCTTATCAAATCTTAATAAGATTTTCATGATTTTCAATAATTTTAGCAATCAAAGGTGTGCTTTTCTGAAACAGTGAGTAAAAAAACTTACCTACCAAACCAGTCTAAAAAAATTTGGCCTGTAAACAGCAAACTAACATATTTTTAAGATTGGCCTTATAAACTATTTCTTTGATCTGGCAGGTACCAGAAGGGGTCAATAATGTCATTGACAAATAGCTTTTGTAAAATAACAACAGTCTGTGTTTCTTGTTCACTTGGCAGGCGGTGAAAACTAACAACCTTTTGATCTTATTTTGAAAACTTCAAGGTACTCTTCCCTGAGAGACAGACAAAATTTTATTTCTTTACTTGGATACTAGTTCATAAGGCCAAGGAGTTTATTATCTATAATGCTACTAAAAGGAAACTCAGACATCAGTTGGTACAGCTCTCATGCAAAGGGAAACAAGAGCATTTGAAAACTACTTTTGTGATTTCAATATATGATTATATAAATAAAATTAATGTTCTTCATTAGTGATAAGCAAGGATAGTCAAACTTGGTAACAGGAGGAAGAAATGGCCAAAACAATATTCATATTGCCAGCTTCTAGTAGTTCACAACCTGTGTCATGTGATCCCTGCCTGCGGGGACGACTGACAGTAGACTGTGATGGATATTGCACTGACTGTCGAGAAAATCTGTGTCATGAGTGTATTAACCATCACCGGAAGCTTAAAGTTACCATGGAACATAAGATTCTGAAAGCTGGCAAGCTGATACCTTTGTTACAAAATGACATTAAGAGCAGTACAGGACAAAAGTGTTCCTTGCATTCGAGAAACGAAATATGCTCTTTTTGCGAAGACCATAACAAACTATGCTGCAGTGTTTGCCAATCTGTAGATCATAAAAACTGCACATCTGTGTTCAAACTAGAAGACTATGCAAGTAAATCCAACATTGATGAGGTTGTAAACAAATTAAAATCAAAATTAGAGGACATTAAAGAAGGATATATGGCAACCATCAAGAAAAAGGCTGAAGCTCAGAAAAGCCTTGAAACAGAGAAAGATAAAGCACTCAAATCATTATCAGATAACTGTAGCAATTTAGTCAACTTGATAGACAAGTTGAGAAAGAAAACTGAGAAAAACATTAGGTCAGCTTATGCAAAGGCAACAGAACTGCTTGAAAACACAGTACGAGACTGTCAGGAAAGAAGTGCTTCTCTGGAAAAGCTCTTAGTGACTTTGGAAAGTAAAGGAAAAGCTGTAAATGAGGTTGATGCATTTATTGATGTAAAACTGATTGAGCATGAAATTAACAGAAATGAAAATGTAACAGAGTATGTCAGAAAAACTCAAATACCAGAATTAATGTTTATTGAAAATACAGGTGTCACTGAAGCCCTCAGTGGCATTGAACATCTGGTGGAAGTTAATGTATTTGGCGAGCATAAAAAGGAAAGAACAGTAAAACTTAAGAAGGACACTGATACAGCCAAATTTTCTGGAAGTATAACTGACATTGTTATTCAGAAAGATGGAACCATAATAACATGTGACTATCACTACAATGAGCTTGTTTTGTATGATTCTAACCTGGATTACATAAGTCATCTCCACTTGTCATTTGCCCCAACTGGAGTGTGTGTGAATGAGCAATCCAACAGAGCCATTGTGGCTCATAAAACAAAGTTTACTGCTGTCTCACTGAAGCCAGTGATTGCAGTTGGTAGTACTACAGACACCAAAACACCCATCAATTATAATGGCATTGCCAGTGCAGGCAATGAGGTGTATACACTCCACAGTAAAGGTCCCACGGTGAGAGCGTACAGTTTAACTGGCAAGAAAGACCGCCAGTCTGGGGTCGTCGTATCATCTCCAGCAGGTATAGCGGTGTCTACAGACGCTTCATGGATGGCTGTGTCCAGTTTCAATGATAATCTAGTTGTCGTGTTGGATAGGAATTTGATTGTAACAAGAAAGATTGAAAATATTCCAGGACTAGAGGGTCCATTTGCATTGGAAATTGACAACAAGGATAGAATATATACATCAGTTAAGAATAATGTTCTAATAGTAACTGCTGATGCTAAGGCAGTAAAGCTTGATGACGATGATAGTTTAGATGGATGGCCGATTGTGAAACACAACAACAGAACACGAAAACTATATCTTGCTACATTACCATGGAAAACTATTGCTATCTGGCAGCCATAACTGATCAGAAGGAAAATTTTGCCACAAGAGACAAAGCAACAACCTAAACAGAGTTTTACAATTTATACTTAGCATCAATGAAAAGTTACCAGTAAATCACGTTCAATTATCATACGGCAATATTTGATTCGATCTGAATAGACGACTGCCGATATTCAGCATTTATTTTCACGGCATAGAGTGCCTTCCATCATTGCTATTGTAAACGGTGCTTATCATAGCCGAATAGATTATATGCACTCCTTTACAAATGTCAGAAGCTTCTATTGAAATGTATGGTGAAATGCAAAATTCGGGAACTACCTGAAAGTTAGGTCCTCTATTCTACCAGCCGATGGAAAAAAAATGAATCCAGTTTGGTGGCGTTTTCAATGCAGTTGTTAGAGGCATGAGCAGGCATGGTGACATGTGAAAATAAAGATTTCTACTTCTCAAAATTTTTGAAATTCTCAAATTGCATGTGCATCATGAGCACCATAGTTTCGGGGCTGGTAGAACTGTGTAATGTCATTACGGCAGATCAATTTGCCAGTGACCAGAATCATAAATGAAACTGAAAGTTTTGAAACAAATTTTCTATTTTTCAAAATATCTAAGTTTTAGTGATGGTAACTTTTCATTGATGCTGAGTATATAATGCATGGACATTGCGCATAAGAGACCACAGAAACAATCTTACTTCATTCAAGCAATTACTTAATTCTACACTGATGTTTGTTTGTTAAAGTCTAAAAACTTGCCTCTGATAATGGTTTTTCGCAGAAAGATTTTGTAGAGACAACAGGAAAATTATTTTCATTTCAAAATCTTGATCTCAGTTTGTCCTAATAGGAAATTTTGAAAATCGGTGAACAGATAAAAAAGTTTTTATGGCCAAAACGAATTGTGAATAGGGATTTTGCATTAGCAAGGGAGATAATCGATGATTGTGAAAATGCATATTTTTCGAGAATTTTTACTTGATCATGAAGATTTTGTCTCAGATATGTCATTTTATAATGATTTTGAGCAATCAAGATAAAATACAAAGATTTTTTTTTTTCTTTTATTTGTGGGAAAATATTTATCTCCCTTCCATGGGATGAAATCTCTATTCAAAAATGTTTATGACCAAGGCCCTGTTGCATAAAACTCTGTTAACTCTTAATTTCAGGTTAAAGTCCCAGTTAAGTTTTACTCCTGTTGCATTCTTGTCTATAAAAATCAACATTAGTGTCTACTTTAAGCTGCCATAATCTAATGTAGCTCCAAAGATATGTTGTTTTATGCAGCATAAAATTAATGCTGTCTTCACTAAGAGAGTTTTTGAACTTACAGCTTAAGTTTATGCAACAGGGCCCAGAACTTTTTTTATTTGTCAACCGATTTTCAAAATTTTTGCTGCACATTTTGCGACAAACTAGATGCTCAATTGTGCCAACAAGATATTTCATCTACATTTGAAGAGTGGTAAAATAGCGAAACCATTATCATATATTTACTGTAAAATACGTTCTTTTTACATATGCGATACAGGCGCAAGTCCTATGCACGTATCGGGACACCATATCTCGAAAGCTGTATCAGTTCAAAATTTGTCAAAATCCATATCTCCCTAGGGCTGATACGGAAGTCGAGGGTTGATACGGGGTATGATATGAAAATTGCCATATCCACACTGTTTTAGGTCCGTCACAGTGTGAGTGATTCTTTATGACATCTGCTACTGATTCTTGATGATATCAGGTAACGGATTCTTGACAAATGCTACGGATTCTTGACAAGGATTGATACTCCCAATTGCAAACAGCAAAAAATGGTAATTTTAGATAGTTGTAGATCTAAATTTTGTCAGGAGACATATTAGTAGCATGGTTTATATTAATCTATGTATATATTCTACATGTTAGGGTTTCAAAATAAAACCATTTAGATAAATTGAGCAAAAATGAAAAACATGGTAATTCGGTATAATTATGTGAATTCTTAAGCAAACATGTTTGGAAACATTGAAACAGTTAATAAAAGTGATATGAGGACCTTCAAATTCTATATTACCCTGCGTAATAACCCTTTTTCATTTTTTTGCATGCTACGGATTCTTGATGATACGTTACAGATTCTGTATGATATCAAAATGTGGGTAACGGATTCTTTATGATATATGTTACTGATTCTTTATGATAAATGTTACAGATTCTTTATGATTTAAAGCAAGTTTATGATGTTCTACAACTTGAAATGCAGATTTGGACCCATGGTTTACCAATGAACTGTGTTTTTATCAACTCAACACTGCAAGAAATATGATGTGCAGTGTAAAATTCGATCAGATTTATCACAAACCAATTACTAATTGTGATTAATGTAGAACCTTGTTGTATATTTGTGTATATCACAAAACACTATTATTTATTTATTTATTTTTTAACTTTTTGGTAAAATCAATTAAATTTTTTCAATCAGTGAGACCGACAATCTTATAAGTAGTATTCATGTGTGTACAATTTTACATTTTTTTTTGTTTTGGGTCTCACAAGGATGGGCATTGATCCCATTTCTAACCACCTTACCGCTTCGCTATGTCACCTTGTGTATGTTTTCATGTTTGGGTAACTAAGTGACTGACTAGTGGGAAAAAGCTACTCACTCAGATTACAAAATGTTCCCTAAGTATACCAAGTACCTTATTGTCAATGTAGTTTTTTCACATTGGTTTTCGGAGTGGGAATTTCTGATTGCACCATTTGCTCTAATCATCATCATTGCATACATTTTCCTTTTCGGTGCCACTTCAGAGAAGTTACATTTACTGCCAGACTGGAATTCAGGAAATACAAATATTCAAGGCCACTAACGAGTATTGATTATTTGAAACAGATCCACATTCCTTTCACTGCTGTTTCAGGATCTCATTTCTATGGCAAGCCAATTTACTGTTTATTCAAGAAAGCAGATAAGGGTGGTTTTCAAAAAACAAATGAAGTATTTTTCAATATTAAAGCTGAACGGATAAGCTTTATACATATAAGGTCTCATTAATACCTTAAATATGTGTTATGAAGGTGTCAAATTCCCTGCAAAATTTCATAAAAAAAAGATGGATCCATACCAGATTTATACAACAATATATACCTACAAATGTCACAAGTGCAACGTTTTAGCGTGACATTTTGAATACTAGTATTAAGTCATTTTCAAATGGTCAGAAAACAATTATCTGATTACCTAACAAAACAAAGTCTCTAAAAAGTTACAAACAATTAGGTACTTGAGAGTTGCCAATGAAACATGCATGTATTTTGCCTATGTTGCGTCTTCAGCATTGATGAATAATAACCATACCAGAGATGGGGTCAATTACTTTTGAAAGTAATGAATTACATTACCATTACATTGCAATTCTTCATTACCATTACCATTACCATTACACACTTTTTGGAAAAGTAATCATTACCATTACCATTACTTTGGAAATGTAATCATTACCATTACACATTACTTTTGTCCCGATATGATTTATATGAACAAAGTTCACTTTTGACTAAATATATTATGAATTGCCTGACAGCATAAAAACATGTGGTGTTAGATTATTAAGCTGATACCTTACCAAAAGTGAGTGTATGACATGGTCTACCTCAGACATTTGACACTTTTGAAAAATGATGTTTGAGGACATCTGCCCAAACTCATTGAGAGGGTTGGACGTATTAAAACGAGACCGTCTACAACAGATTGTGCAACAAATAACAAAAAAAGTAAGATTTGTAAAAACCTGTTTTTAGAGAAACATCTCAATTCTTCTGAAATTCTGTTTTCTTTATTCCTTTAAGTTGACTATCAGATTTGAAATTCAATTTTCATTTTTTAACTTTTCATGTTTTTGGATGTGCAGCTAAGTAGCTGGCTGTATGTTCTTGAAAGTTTGATTTTAAAGCCACTTGTGTCATTATAGTCATTCATCTGTGCATCTGTCAAACAATGTATCAGGGTAGTCTTTAATTTGAGTTAATCTGTCTAAACTGAGCAACTGTTTTCACACTCTGCAAACTCTTTTGTTCTACTTTGTCACCTTTCATAACAACAGAGTAGATTACCAAGGTAAATGTTGATATTGCTTTAGAATTGTACCACAGTAATCACCAATAAAAGAATTATCTCCTGAGAATATAAGATTTTGTTATATCATAAATCAGCAACACTGCTGTAAATCATCATCATCATCATCATCATCATCATCATCATCATCATCATCATCATCATCATCATCATCATCATAGCTGGTGTTCCTTTTCTTTGTTTCTAACATTATAGATTTACAACTTGGCAAAGAAATTGTTTTTGGTTATTCACTTGCTGTTTAACCACATCATCCTGACCCGATGCACAGAATGTGAAGTTGTAGAAGCTGTATCAATTTAATGAACAAAGTAATGATAATGTAATGAGAAGTAATGGTGGCATTACAGATATTTTTTCCAATGTAATTAATTAAATTACCATTACTTGTAATGATAAAATACTTCATTACACATTACTTTCCATTACTTTGAAATTTGTAATGCATTACAATGCATTACCATTACACATTACCATTACCCCATCTCTGAACCATACCCCTAAAAATAAACTACAGTAAAATAGCTTAGCTTAAACTTGTGAAAGCCAGCGTTCAATCATTGTAAGCCCTACATCTATTGTATGATCTTACTGATCAAGTCTGATGTATCTGGATTGATTATCAGAGGTACTTCATTAAAAACCCTTTCTTATATTTTGAAAAGTAGCTGATCTAATCAGTTTACCATTTTTGTCACAAGTGCAACGTTTTGTATTTCTTGACTGACCATATGAGCATATCATGTATGACTTGTTGTTTTGCTTTATATTTTAGTCTAGCAGGTCAGAAAGAAACCTTTGCATAAAGTTATGCATATTGGTTTCTAATATTAATAAAAGTGATGTCACAAGTGCAACGCATATTTTCTAGTCTAAAAAATGGAACATATTACTTATACTCTTATAAACTTATATCACAATCACAGGAAGCATTGTACACTTGTAAGATACTGTTCATCATTAAATAAATTGATCATTTGAGTAGTTATGGAAACATTTATAAGTTCAGAAAGCAATTTTAGGGTCAAATTTATCACATAAATATGTGAAAAATTGTTTTTTTGAGAATTTTATCAAATTAATGGCATAGAGTCTAGTCCCAGTATAGGGTCTATCAAACTAAGAACAAATTTGAAACATAAAGTGTATGTTACAATTGTAGCACTACCTATGAAGTATGTCACCAGTTTTGAAAATTAACAACAAAAAGCAAAGAAACAAGAAAATCACAAAAATGGCCGTTGTCAAAGAGATTTGAATGTTGATTTCTTTTATTTTGAAATCCATAGAAAAACGAGGAACAAAAATTAAAAAGACAAATGCATATCTCAATTTTGACCTAAAATGGGTCAATGTCACACTTTTACTTCATTTTTTTTTTGAAAATCACCCCTATCTGTTATGCAATATTAGATATCTTGTTTAATAGATATGATATTTATTTCAATTTATTAGATATCTATTATAAAGAGGATATCTTATATAGCAAATACGATATCCATTTAATTATATTAGGTATACAAAATGTTAATATTAGATATCCGCAATGTTTATTTAGATGTCTTATATCTTCGCTCCCTGCTCCATGAAAGAAAAATGACCTTTCTCCCCAGCTCATAAAATGTTTTCCTCAGCCCCCTGCTCCCTAAAACTCCAACAAGTTATGCTTTCTCCCCAAATCCCTTAAAATAAATGACCCTTCTCCCCAAATCTCTGAAAATAGATAGCCCTTCTCCCTGAATCCCCCAAAACCCTGGGAGGGCCTCATAATTGGTAGTTTATCTCGATAAAAGAGTGTCATAAAGAATCTGTAACATATCATAAAGAATCCGTTACCCATCATTTTGTATCATACGGAATCCGTGACAAAATTTTGTCACAGATTCTTTATGATACTTTTGATGCTTAAAAACACAAAAGTCTGCAAAACAATTCCTTTGAAGATTTACATGCATTGAAAAGTGTTAGTTCATAAATAATTAGTTAAATTTCTAAACTGATGATAAAATGTTTTGATGTGTTATGTATTTTAATATTCATTTTCGATTTTCCTTGCTTTATTAACCATTTTAAGGATTGAATCACCCATTAACTTTCAACCTGTATACCAACATTGCTAAAATTGATGGAGAACAATTTCCAGCTCATATATACTATGTATGTGTGCCAAAAAGGTCATTTCAGGCATCAAAAACCTTAGAAAAACCGGTTTCTCATCACCTACCAATAGATGAGCTAAGAGAATCATAAAGAATCTGTAACGCTATCATACAGAATCAGTAGCAGATATCATAAAGAATCATCTCGCACTGTGACGGACCTAAACCCCTGTGATATCATGATCTCTTTATCATATATTTTTATTGAAAAAAAAAAAAAGTGTTTGATACAGTTCAATGCACAAAATGTTTCCTAACATAATTTCAAGTGGAAAAAAGAAAGACTGAAAAAAAAATTCTGGGGTGTGATATGGGGGTGTGATATGAGTCCATATCTCCCTAGGGAGATATGGATTTTGACAAATTTTGAACTGATACAGCTTTCCCAACATAATTTCAAGTGGAAAAAAGAGAGAATGAAAAAAAATTCTGGGGTGTGATATGGGGGTGTGATATGAGTCCATATCTCCCTAGGGAGATATGGATTTTGACAAATTTTGAACTGATACAGCTTTCGAGATATGGTGTCCCGATACGTGCATAGGACTTGCGCCTGTATCGCATATGTAAAAAGAACGTATTTTACAGTAAATATATGATAATCTCTTATTATCACACACCAGGAAACACACTTTAGTAGTTTGTTACTTGTTACCATTTTTTTAATTATTCAATTTACATCCCTTTAAAGCTAATTTCAGCTAATATGAGTTAATGTGGTGGAACAGGAGTACCCCAAGAAAAAAACACCCACAAGCATAACTTGGTTAGTCTCACATGCTCCCCAGTACAGGGCTCAAACCCATACTGTACACAATGGCAAGATGATCAAATGACTAAAAGCAGTAAGAAAATCAATGACCATTGTTTCTTAATCTGTACAATGGGGTGCCTGCAATGTCTTGCTCATGGACACAAGGTGAAGGTAGGTTATCAACCTCAGATTCTCTGAGCCTGACATTCTACCAGTTAATTTTTGATTTGATCCCAGCTATTCTACCAGTTACAAACCCCCTCAATGGCCCTTATTACAACAATGTACATGTACAATTATGTTTCATAGCCCTAAAACATTTTAGCTCCAAATAAATATGTAAGTCGTGGTGGCCGGAGCGAGAAGCCATTTTTCCAGAGAGAGAAAATTCATCGAAAATTTCCGGAGTTCTAGAGTTTTGAGAAGGAGCTGATTATTGATTTCGATTTGATTTGATTGCTAATTTACTTTTCCATTTGCCCTGACATTATTTTGAGCGTTTCTGTTCAGCAATTTTGTGCCGTGCCGTAAATCATTGACGAACTGAATGTCGACGGAGGGTGCAAATTCGGACAAAATAACGAGCGTTTCTAAAATGATGAAAATATGCTTCCACATAACTTGTAAAGCAGATTAAACATTAAAGAGGGATTAATAAGGATCTATCAAATTAGATTTGAGTCTAATTATTGTCGGATGGTCGAAAATCTTCGAGGATTGAAACAGATTTCATGACGATTTTTTCTGATACTGTTTTGTGATTTGTCTTGGGGACCCATGTTTTAGCTGACATTTCAAGACAAGTTTTTTGATTTCCTTGAATGGTATGATGCCCAAAATGGATAAATTTACTACTGTGAGAAACAATATTACTCCGCCATGTCTTTAAAAAAATGTAGAAAATTCTTGAGGAATACAGAGGGTTTTGACAATGACCTGCCCCCCATCAAACGCCAGCCCATTGTTTTAGGAGACAGCAAGGTTGGTTATTTAAGAGCACAGGCATCTTCTTACATTGAAAACGAAATCGAGTGGTGGTATGGCCCGGGCTGGGACTCGACTACCGGGCGTAAATACTTATTATCAAAAATCGAAGATGCTATTTTGACCTATGGTCGGGTTCATCTGTATGTGTGGCTGGGAACCTGTAATTTGACCGTCAAACCCAAGAAATATGTGTATCTTAACCCCAGACATGGCTGCGCCCAGTTTATATTAGATTGTGAGCGTATCGCTAGACTTGCCAGATGTAGGAAATTTAAATTAACCTTTTTGGAAATCCCCTACTACTCTATCAGGAAATGGAACCAGTTGAAAGGACACTTAGCCCCAGATAAATTCATAATCAGAGACAAAGTACTGGAAAAAAGAACAAAAGTGGTAAATGAACATCTTCACCGGATAAACAGGCTAAATCAAGTTGAGTTTAGATCACTGAATGTTGATTTGGAATTAACAAAGAAAAATAAGGGAAGAAGGCCTAAAAAATTCTATAATCATAACCTGTACAAAGATGGAATACACCCACTCCCAGAGCTAAGTAAATGCTGGCTCAGGAAACTAACACTCCAGATCAGAAAAGACTGTTACTGAAGTACTCGATGGTAGTCTGTGTGTGAGGGCTGACCTCGCCACACTACCTCCATCCGAGGTAACAATATAGCTTAAAATCACTTTTTTGAAGCACTGTGTGTGAGGGCTTGCCTCGCCACAAAGCTACAATAGATTTCCTTTTTGTAAATTGGATAAATGTGTAGAAAGAGACTGCATAAATTTGTTCATTAAGTAGAAAGAGACTACAGGATACCCCATTACCCATCAATTTTTGTAAATTGGATAAATGTGTAGAAAGAGACTGCATAAATTTGTCCAATAAGTAGAAAGAGACTACAGGATACCCCATTACCCATCAAAAAGTAGAAATAGACTACAAAAATCGTTTTTGAAGCACTGTGTGTGAGGGCTTGCCTCGCCACAAGCTATAAAACATTACACATTCATGAATTAGGAAATATGTAGAGAAAGAGTTGGCATAAATTGATTATATAAGTAGTAAGAGACTACAAGATATCCCAATATCCACATATTGCCTAAAGAGTAGAAAGAGACTACAGTGAATGTTTCTTATACATATCCCCCTGATAGTGTAAAGCCCAATATACATGAATAAAAAAAAAAACTAAATAAAAGATAAAGTTTTAGTTTCAAAAGTAGCCATTGACTACATATACCCCATAACATTTATATAATTTAGTATCCAACGACTAACTTGCTGCTAAGTTACACAATGTAGATACAGACTACATGTTACCCCACCCATCAACATTAATATACATATACTGAGATTTTCCTTATAACAAGGCTAAATAAACATTCCAGTGAATGTATATGCTATGGTAGATTCTGACTACACCCTCAACAAATATTATTTCATTATACAATAACCAAAATACATAGATAGTGACTATGATACCTTTGTCAATGTATTCATAGAGAGAGACTATGATTATTATTATTTGTTATTTCTTCTCTCATATAAGAGTGAAATTGACACTCTAATGAAGAATTTTGCTCAATAAATACAAAGTAGAAACATGACTACATTTTAACAACAGTATATATGTATACCCAGTTTCTCATTGTTTTGTAATGTGCATAACTTATACTGCGTGTGTGAGGGCTTGCCTCGCCATGCAGCTTTGGGTTAATTAAAAAGCAAAATTTCCACTTTCTAAAATGAACAGTCTAAATAGTTTCATGCATCACATATCAAAAATGGGCGATAAACAGGAAAATAAAAGGCAGAGGCAGTCTTCATCTGACTCAAATCAATCAGGTTACTTATGCCACAGATGTGAACTTCCAGTAGATAAAACCATCACGTGTTCAGGATGCAAACTAACTTTTTGCCTACGTTGTGGTAAAATATCAGAAACATTATATAACTGTATAACTGCTGGTGAGATGAATGACTTTCATTGGTCATGCAAAAGCTGTAAATCAACATTTCCATCACTCCAAAATATATCGGCTTCTTTAGAAGATTTTAAAGGAAAGTACGAAAATAGGATGTCAAACTTAGAGCAGAAAGTTGAAAATATAAAACATACAACAAAACAAGAAGTAACATCACAAATTTCATCTATGAAGCAAGATATTATCGATAGCCTCAAATCTGACATAAATGTAGTTGTTGATAAAAGAAACAGAGAACTTGAAGACAGGAAACGGAGAGAACTAAACATCACACTTTTTAATCTGCCTGAACATAACTCAGATGACAATTCTGAAAATAAAAGAAAAGATGAAATTGATGTTCGTTCTATCAGTGCGAGTTTGGGTCTTGAAATTCTGAATATTGTAACAACCTATAGGCTTGGCAAAAAGGTGCAATCCAAAACACGCCCTTTAAGAGTAGTTCTCGACTCCAAATCTCAAAGAAAATTCTTATTAGATAATGCAAGGCACATTAGCTCTAAGACATCAGAAATCTATCAAAGTGTGGTTATAGCTAAAGATCTTACTCCTGAACAAAGAAAAGAAAGAAGAGAGAAAATACAAGAGAAAAAGAGGCGAAAAGACGAACAAGCACAGCAACAAGGAGAAGTACAACAACCACCATCTCCAATGGAGGCGAGAGCAGTTACCCCACCCACAAGGCAGTATCTATACCGTAAACCACTTCCTGTGGGTATGGATATACAAGATGACCCGCCAAGCCCTATACAACGTAATGCGGCATCCCATATGAGCCACCAGAACATGTTGACAGATTCTCAACTGGAATCTCAGGCTGGAGTCTATGATCAGTCAACAGTATTGAACCTATCTAATTTAGATGCAACCATCATGGGTGGGTTGTCCCAGCAAGTTGCTGCACATGACCCATCATTTGCTGGAAGCCCCGTCTAGGATGCAAGTTTTAACTTTGTAAATACTGATCCTAACAATGAAACTGCAGGGTCTTTTAACCCTTACAATTCTTTTAATGATCATACTGTGAATCCGAACACAACAGAGTCTCTTAATGTTTCTAATGATCATTCACCCAATTCTAATTTTAATTCATTGAGAGTTTTATACACAAATGCCGACTGTCTGTCTATGACTAAAAAAGAAGAGCTTAAGATACACCTCGTGAATTATCATCCAGACATTATCGCAATAACAGAAGTTTTCCCAAAAAACAAAGCTTTTGACAACCAAGCGATTATATACTGTCTTGAGAACTATGATATGTTTTTTGAGACTCTCCAATCAGGTAGAGGTGTTGTAATCTATGTCAAATCTATACTGAATGCAGAACAAGTGTTCATGGACACAAATTTCAAAGAATCTGTCTGGTGCAAAGTTAAACTAAAAGACAGAGACAATCTACTCATTGGCTGTATATATAGGAGCCCAAATGCTTCTGATGACAACTTTCAGGAATTAAAATTATTATTTGATAAATGCAGAGATGTAAATTACTCACATAAGCTTTTAATTGGAGATTTTAATTTTAAGGATATAGACTGGTGTGAGATGACAACTAATGTAAATGAGCATCATATAGCAAGCCAATTTCTTGAATGTGTTAGAGACACATATTTTACTCAACATATAACAAATCCAACGAGATACCGTGAAGGAAATGTGTCATCAGTTTTAGACTTAATTTTTACCAATGAAGAAGATATGGTCAATGACATAAGTTACTACCCCGGTCTAGGGAAGAGTGACCATTTAGTCCTTGATTTTAGTCTTGACTGCTATACAGAACTGAACAGGTCAAAGAACACGTCTGAAAAATTTAACTTCTTTAAAGGTGATTATGTTAACTTAAGAAGCCAACTTGTAGACATTGACTGGCACCAGGAATTAGATGGATTAAATTTAATGCAATCATGGAACCGATTTGCTGAAAAAACTAACAACTTAATCAAGAATAACATACCGGTGAGCAAATCACCTCCTGAAGGCAGGAAGCGTAATCCATTTATCAATCAGTCTTGTCTTGACGCCATCAAACAAAAACGGACACGCTGGTTAAAGTATAAATACCTTAAATCAGATGTTAACTTCAGAAAATATAAAGCAGCAAGAAACATTGTAACCAACAAACTAAGATCAGCACGATATGACTTTGAAAAGAATCTAGCTTCGAAAATCAAAACTGATAATAAACTCTTCTGGAACTATGTAAGAACCAAAACAAAAACAAAGTCTGTTGTTTCAAAATTGGAAATGCCCAATGGGGAACTATCATCTAGTGACCAAGAAACTGCCAATACATTAAATGAATACTTCTCAACAGTATTTGAAATCGAGCCTGATGACCCACTGCCAAACTTCGAAGACAGGCCTTTTCATTATATAACTGACAATCTGATAATAAATGAAAACAATGTTGAAAAAGCAGTAGCAGCACTTAAGCCTGGCAAAAGTCAGGGACCTGACTTGATACACCCAAAATTTCTAAAAGAAACAAAAGACTACATCATTCAGCCACTAACCACCATCTTTCAAAAATCATTGGACGAGAGCTTAACACCACCAATCTGGAAAAGGGCCAATGTAAGCGCAATTTTCAAAAAAGGTGAAAAGAAAAAACCGTCAAATTATCGCCCTATAAGTCTAACCTCCGTCCCATGTAAATTGATGGAAAAACTAGTTCGGGATGCAATCGTGAACCACATGACTGAAAATAATTTATTTTCCAACGCTCAGCATGGTTTCATAAAGGGTAAATCCTGTGTCACCCAACTTTTAGAATTTATGGAAGAAATCACCCAAGCCATTGACAATGGTGATGAAGTAGATATAATATATCTTGATTTCTGTAAGGCCTTCGATAAAGTTCCACATCGAAGGCTCTTACAGAAACTTTATGCATATGGCATCCGTGGCAAAGTTCATTCTTGGGTCCAAGAATTTCTTACCGACAGAAAACAGAGGGTCATAGTCAACGGTTCGCAGTCGACTTGGAAAAACGTCACCAGTGGTATCCCACAAGGCAGTGTACTCGGGCCAGTGTTATTCCTAGTCTTCATTAACGATTTTCCGGATATTATAAATGTGCTCATTAAACTATTCGCCGATGACGCAAAACTGTATTCTATCGTTACCAGTGACAACGACAACCGGGTTCAATTCAGTCTCAATAGAGCAGTTGACTGGGCTAATGTTTGGAGGATGATATTTAATATAATTAAATGCCACCATCTACACATTGGGAAGAACATTACTGGGACTAGATATACGATGGTATCAGAAAATGAGGAAATTGAACTAGAAAAGGTCAAAAATGAAAAAGACTTGGGTGTCATTATAGATCAGAACTTAACCTTTCGAGACCACATCACATCTAAAGTCAATATAGCAAATAGAAACCTGGGTATCATATTTAGGACCTTCACCTACATAGATGAAGAGATGTTCCTGAATCTATACAAAAGCTTGATCCGCCCGCATGTTGAATATGCTACACCAATTTGGTCCCCCCTGTATAAAAAGGACAAAATAATTATTGAGAATGTCCAAAGACGCGCAACAAAGCTTGTTTCATCGTGCAAGAACTTGTCATATACAGAAAGATTGCGAAAACTTGGACTACCAACCTTGGAATATAGAAGGGAGAGGGCAGACATGATACAAACATATAAAATTCTTCATGGGATCGACAATGTTGATAAGGATAAACTGTTTACAATGGCTCAATATCGTGCCACAAGAGGACATTCATTCAAACTGCAGAAAAAAAGATCTAGACTAAACGTTAGAGCTAACTCATTCAGTAACCGTGTAGTGGACACTTGGAATAATTTACCTGAAAATGTAGTCAATGCACCCTCCGTAAACGCGTTTAAGAGTAGGCTGAATAAACACTGGCACGGGCACCCAACCAAATTTGAGGCAACCTGTTACCAATCCGGCCAACCACCTAGAGGAATTCGCACACAGTATCGACAAGCATCAATACAAGTCAGATGACTTACTACGATGTCGAGTATGGTGAGTTATGGTGAGTTAAGTCTCATAGAAAAGTTGTCATTATTTTGCCCAGGCTCTTAGTCTCTGCTGAAGAGTGTAGCATACACATTTATGTAACTTATTTCTTTATATAAGAAAAGAAGCAAATGTTGAACTGTAGCCATCCAAACTTTTATAAACACATACCATATTCATTCTTATTAGCGCACAGTGCACTTAACTTTTCAAAATAATTCAAAGTTAAAGTAACAAACTATCGTTCTAATAAGTGCACACTACGAACCAAAACAACATGTTAACTGATTACATAAACATGTCAAAATAATCAATGATGATGCCTTCTAAGTGTTCAAATCGTTTCAAAATAGTGTTTCTTCATGTAAGGTTAAGTTTTAATGCGGTCAATATGGTATTTTTATGCTAAGATTGTGTAAAATACCAACATGTTAGTCGAAGGATGTGCGCTTATGCATTTTTCGGAAACGACCAGGGTTACGCTTATTGGAGCATGTGCGCTAATTAGAACGAATATGGTATATATGGCAATCTATTTGCACATAACACAGACAAGATTAAAAGAATCTATGATGGGGTTGAGGCCTCAACACGGAAATCTCAGGCAAGTTTTCAGATTATTCAAATCGCATGCGAGGCTCTGCCGAGGATGAGACTCGAATAATCTGGAAATGAGCCTGAGATTTCCGTGTTGAGGCCTCAACACCATCATTGATTATTTTTCTCACCCATTACAAAGCATTTTGACTCTGAATAGGCTACAAGTGCTGTTCAGGCAGCCATTTTGTTTTTACATGAAACAATATGCAAATTAACCAGTGAAAAAAAAGATAATTTGTAGATGCACTAACCTTATAAAAAGATCGAATCAGCATTCTGTTTTATTCATAAGATTCTCAGCATAATTAAATTTTGAGATTTTTATCAAAGCAGCAGACTACAATTGCTCCTGTGTAAACTTCCTGAAATTAACATCTCCATGTTTATTTTTGACACTGACAGTTGACACCTGGCTTACGATTTCCTTTAATATATGGAAGTACACATGAAGATGTACATTTCTATTGGCTAGCTACAGAAATGATTGGCATTTTGAGAGAGCTGAAATCTACTAGTACTAAGACAGAAATATCTAAGACAGGCACACAAAGGGATATGCTTGTCTGATGGGTGAGAAAACCATTTACACAACAGCCACATGCATCCCAGAATTGCATTCAGGCATTATGAACTGCTTCAATGTACATGTATAGGACAGTTGAAAAATTATCTAATAATCCAAAAATATGCTCCGTTAAAATACACCATGGCTAAATATGAAAATGTTATTTCATCAAGCTATTTTCGTTGATTTGTTTGTTTTGTGGTTTATTGTCCCAGTAAATATTTTTTTTCAGTCATGTCAAGCCTCTGCTTCCAGGGCATTTAACCAGTACCATGGGGAGCTGATCTGTCTCGTTCAAGGACACAGTGGAGTGCCATTGATGTTGGAATCCCAGACTTCTCATTCTGCAATGTGATGCACTAATCACTATGTCATCACACGCCACAAAGCTATTTTTGATATAGGATTGTCCTTAACTTATCTCTACAATCTAATTTGACATATATCAGACAAAGCTTTGTCCTAAATGTTTGGATGAAAAAAAAAAGCCCAGGGCTAATGCTATATCTATGCAAAGGGCTGACAAAGTGAAAATAATGAACTTGTGCATATCAATTTCGCAAGGTTGATATTTTATAGTCAGAAAAAATGTAAGGGTGAACAACTGACTGATAAAACAGCTTTCACGTATTCAAACCCGATGAAGATACGACTTGTATATATTTAGCGTAAAGGGACCAGTGATCGATCAAAAATAGCCATGTTTGATAAATTTGCGGATCAGACATGCAGTTGAGAATGCATGTGTACATACCATATGCAAGCTTGAACCTTTGCCATGTTTTACAATATGTCAATTTATGACGTCATCACGCCACATTCTCAGTGACGTCATTTTAACACACCCACCATCATACAGCGTGAATCAGGGTAAGGTGGACCAGTGATCGATCACCTTCTTTTTCTCTCCGAAACCGCGGCTAACTTTGAAGGTATGTACATTTTTAGAAAGAATGATTATTGTTTACCTCTAGCCACGAAACACAGTTTGGAAATTTTCAGTGAGTTAAAAGAAATAAAGTAGCGAAATGATGTGGTCAAAAAGCATAAACGCCCATAGAAACAATGGAAAACTGTTGAAAAAATAGCTCGAAAATAACAGAAATTGTCCATTAATCGCAGCGTTATCCTATACAATTTGGAATGTGGATCAGATTTGTTTAGTATGCAGTATAGTTAAAAAATTTAGCCAGTCGGAACGAATGCAAGTTGTTTCATCTTGAAGAATTCATTGAACAATCACCGCTTTTAAGCAGTACAACTAAGACCCCCTCTTCGTAAAGTGCAAGAAAATCCAAGATAGAAAAGCTTTCCAAAATAAATCTAAATCAGTGTTTGTAAGGTAATATAATGCGCTTTAAGTTGAGACTAGCATAAGATTTACTTCAGGTATCCTTTGAGAATTAATAGCCGATAATCACTAGTTGATCGATCACTGGTCCCTGATCGATCACTGGTCGCCTTATGCTATGTAAAAAAAAAAAAAAGAAATCACAAACAGATGACCACATTGTAACAGAGTTCTGCAATTCCCCTTACCTAGATCTATCCTGAAGAAGACATAGCCTCGTCTCAACTCCAGAGACATAAAGTCTCCCTGGTTCCCGTCAGCGTACAACAATACACCGTCTTGTCTCGTAGTTCGGAACCGCATTGTTATCAGGTCTTTCTCACTTCGTGTTGTGTTCATATTGATCAAGTTATAGGAGATATAACCAGAGTTAGCTACCTTGACTGGGTTGGAGGCTGAAATACAAGCATAATAGCAACTTTAGTCTTTGATGTTAGGATTTGTGGTTAAATGTCGCAGACAACAATATTTCAGTCTTGTCGGGACCAAGACTCTGCTACCTGTCCCTGAGTAAAAACCAGGATCCCAGGTTATACAACTTTTTTTCAGGCTCAGCTCAGCTGAGACTAAAATTTATTACAGTCATTGATGATCTATAAACCTGTAATTTCAATACATTTGGGCTATTTTGTCACTTACGAGCAATTTAAATTTTTATACTCAGCTGAGTTGAGCATGAAAACAGTTTTATAATCTCAGGACCAGTAATTCAGGGAGTAAATGTGTCTTGCTCATGGCACAACATGGCATCCCAGCGGGGTTCAATCCAAGGACCTTAAGTCTGACACTCTACGACTAGGCCATCATGCTCCCTCAAAATATTTTATCTACAGATTTCTGAAAATCATAAACAAGGACATTTACAAGCAAGTAGTCGGACTGTCCTCTCAGATTACTACTATGTACACAATACAGCAAGTGCTCATCTGCTTGGCCAACGCCCATATAAATATTCAAATTAACAAAACTTCAGGAAAGAATAAAAACAGAAGGTACAGGAACTGACATCTACTTCAATATCAATCAGACACGCTACTGACCAAGCTACAGACCAAAGTTTCAGGTTATCACTTTCTACATTTAACCCGTTTATGACAGATGAACTTTCCCTTTGTTATCATTAGAATGAGACCACTTTCATCATTAGGGGCATCAGGAGTGATTTTGAATTTTTATTCGATTTTCCGATGGAATTCCTCTTAGGGAACAGAATAGCCGTAGATGGCAGGCTGCCTTCTGCAGCGTCACATCTGGGGATATACTATTTGCCTATGTTCCATAAATAGGATGTAAGGCTGAAGGAAAAGTATGACTTACCATATTCACAACCATACACATCCACTCTCATGGAGATAAACTGATGCCATCTCTGTGGTCGGAACCTGATATATCTGCCTATAAACGGGTACAGCAGAGGGTTCCTTTTAACATCGTTACCATTCGTATTACCAGCGAATATCTGCAAAAACAAAAGAAAACTTATAAAACCGTTTGTGAGCATCATTATTATTTGGGAGAGTCTACTTCAACTTTTGAGGGCATAGACGGGTGATTTAAATGGTCTTTATTTCAGTGTTGATGAAATAACACATTAACAAACAAAACAACCCCAGAAGGCATGCAGTGTTCTGCGATGTTAAATACTGTTTTGGCTTTATTGTTTGCTTATTTTGGATAAATAGGATGTCAGGATGTATATGGCTGGAAGGGCAGACATCTCTCCTAGTCCTGGTGTATCAAATTGTCATTATTTTCATTGCTGCTGCCTTTGACCTTGAGCTTGCTGGACAGACTAATGTTTCCTTGGTGCATGCATGTATCCAGTACTCAGCATGTCGAAAATGTGTCTGAATCAAGGACACAACATGGCCGCACTATGATTCATATCCCCAACTTCTCCAGGCAGAATCCACTCCAGTGAGCACCTACCCTCTTTTGGTTATTCAGGTATCAATCATATCATTTTACATGCTGTTTGTTTCCCATGTCTTTTACATTTCTCATTGCATGACATGAGGAAATTCCACAATTTCAAAATTGACAAACTTACCTCTGTAAAACCAAATTCATTTGTATATTCTGTCCACGTTTTATTGTCAGCTGAATATTCGAGGGTAAACTCTATCACATACTCATCACTGCCCTGTCGACCCTGGGTCATCACCTTGGTTACAATAAAGTCTTTCCCAAAGTCAATGGCTATGTACTGACCAGCATTCTGTATAGATGCCGTCCAGGCTCCTACAGCATGACAAAACAACTTTACTTTAGGCTAACTTCTTAAATACATGTATGTTTGTTTGCTGTTTATAAACCAAATACTTTCAGAGTGGGTGGTCATGTACATGTAAAAATTATCTAATTTACTTCAGTTTCAGAAATGCACACTACATGTATTATTGTCTTGTAAACCTACATGTACTGTGAAACCAAATACATGTACAAGTAAACAGCAATCAGAATATTTTTAATGTCAGCAGGGATAATTCTGGAAGGGGCCCTGTGCTAAAAGGCCCCTAATTTTTCAAGAAGGCCCCTTCTACACGGCTGACAAACCTTTAAATGCGTATTGCGTAACCGCGGTTAAGAAAAGAAATCCGATTCATGTCCTTCCGGTTTCGCATCAGATGACCAACAAAAGGTAAACAAACTTTTGCAGCTCGTGTTTCCGAGTAAAATATTTCGATTCGAAGACAAATATTATAATTCTCTCAATGCTATTTTATTAGTTAGACATTGCTATATATGGACCCCAAAGGATTTCCAGAAATTTTTCTTTAAAATCATGATTTTTATTCCCTACCCCAAAACACATGTTGGGATTGCATTGTACACGACGAAAATGTGGGTCAGTCGCAGGGATATTTTTAGATTTCCGCTCATTACGTCCATATTAACGGAAAGCAACACAGTACGCAGATGATTTTAACATTGTGTGAGGTCTGGGGACAGTTTCGTTGCCTCTGGCCAATGCATTCTATGCATATGTGGTTAAAAGCTGTGTCAACATTGCGGTTACGAATTTAATCATTAGAATGGTAGCAATATAGTCATTATAGAACACATGTATTAAAGTTTTTGTTTTTGTTAATTGTTTTACGCTGAAGATTATTGTCACATTCTCTCGTCCTTTCTTAATAGTTGCTTACTCAAATTTGGTGTGTTTGTGATATTTGCAGTGAATATGTTTGATATAAAATAATACAAACTGTATATGAAATACATGTAATACAATAGTTCACATGCATGATATTCCTGTTCATGAAGACGATTTTACAGCATTCTGTATACTTTAATTTGTTTTTCTTTCAAAACGCTTTACAGGGAAATAAATACCATAACTTGAACAGGTTGAGGTTTTCAAACGTATCTTGAAATATATCCTTCATATTTTAATGATTAAATGCGTACCCATCTTTTCCTTCCCTTCAAATCGATAATGACGGGCATTAACACAACGAAATACTGGCACAGACATCAGATGCAATTTAGTTAATACATATCTGTAAATTTGTCGTGGAACAATCACTAAAATTTGATATTTACCAGCAAATTGTCCAATTTTTAGTTGTATTTCGCCGACTTTGGCCTTGTTGGAACACCAGGTTCGAAGAAGGGAATAAACAACTCAAAGACCATCAAATTATTTTGCGAGCTACTTTGGTGCTGAGTTACAATAGTAAATAAGTGACAAAATAGCATTCATAGATAATCGATATATTTCTGTACTAAAATATAATCATCAATCGATCCTAGTAGTGTATGTTTTGTTTACCTTTTCTTGGTCTTCATATGCGGAACCGGAAGGCATACATGTGATATCTTCTTTGGCCCAAATAGGGAGATTTGTGTTTTGAAATAGGGAGATTGGGTCTCAAATAGGGAGATTTTAGCGCGGTTAAAAAGCGAAGATTTTTTGCCATTTTTGTGCAAAAGATGCATTACATTTGCCTTATGATCCCTTATATCTTCATGATTTTGCTAATGGGTGGTAATTTTATAACAAACTAATAATTCCATAATTAAATATAATCACAGCTGAGGAAATTTTAATTCTCAAATCGGTCTAGCTAAGAGATGACGTCATCGTGGACATACAACATGCATGTACAAAGCGTATCTAAGAAGTCGCGAAAACTAATGACATTTATTATTTCATACTTTATGTCCATTGTATCAAGGTCAATTCGAGAAAATTTAAATATTTCAATGTATTGAAATAAAACAGACAAAGAAAAAAGCAGAAAAGCGTACAAATTTCTTTCCATTTTCCACAGAAATTTGTGTTTCAAGTTTTTGTAATTCCAATGTTTACTTTATTAGCTGGTACCCCGCATTTTGCAGTTGCTCCCCCTTATTATAACCGTTTCGTTCCAATAGTTTGTAGGTCGACTTTTTGCCTTACGCTACGTTCGACGCAAGCGGCGTTTTCATGTGTATGAAATACCCGATCTTTTGGAACTATATGGCGTTTGTTTTAAACTTATATGTTAATCATTTGATGTCGCGCCGCCGCCCAATTATCGCTGGTCACTATCTGTCTGGAGTTTAATATTAAATTTTGATTTTGGCTCCGAGCTCAAAATCAGAAAATTGTTACGCAATGTTGAAACGACAGACGGACATTATTGCACAATGTCAAAGCGGCTTCGGTAGATTATTGAGAAGCTCTGCCCACGCGTTAGTTAGAATGGGCCAATCAGCAAGTGTTGCATGAATTACTGCGATGTTTACCCAACACATTAAAACCGCAAGGTTACCAGTCCTCACCTTTCAGTAACTTTCACACTTTTCCGCTAATATTGTTTTGATAACTAGGCAATTAACAGGGGCAATTATCATGTTGACACGTGTGTAGTAGTGGTATATTGCATCTGAAACTTGTGAATATAAGGACCGATCGAACTTTTTTCATGGAAAAATCGGAAAAAATGTTTTTACTCGGACCAATAAAAATGCACAAAAATGAAAGATCAATCGGTCCCACGTGTTCAAAATGCCCGATAATCTTTAAAGGACAATCAGAATTAATTGTCCTATTACGATTATCGGCAATGTTTAATCCAAGCCCTCCAAATTAAAGACGCATTAATCTTTCTAAAGATGAACTCTGATCAAATTAGCGGTTGACATTATACACTGTACCTGTAAGACTGACAATTTGTCGCATCATTAATCCCTTCTCACTTCGCCAATTACACAATAAAGTGACATGTCATCTATTCTGCATTGTCTCCTAAATTACTCCAAGGTATTTATCGGGTCGATGATCAATAACACGTACCGTATATTACCGCAATATTAAAAATGGAACATTGTCGAAAAATTAGGATAGGCAAATACTGAAATCGGGAGATCTGGGCCCTACTGGGCTGGGCGGGGGACAATCGGGTTAGGAAGCCCAAAATCGGGAAAACCCGACGAGATCGGGAGATATCACATGTATGCCGGAAGGGCGTGAATCGGGTTTTCTTTCTTAACCGGCGGTTACGCATTTAAAGGTTTGTTAGCCGTGTTCTATAGAAAGGTATGGGCCCGTTTCACAATGTAACTGTATAGGAGTTGTTGTTTTGGCCCAAAAATGTTAATGGAATTTGTCAAAAAGGCCCATCGTATTTGCAGGCCAGAGTTATCCCTGGTCAGTTTTACTTTAAATGAGCCTTCTCGTGGGAAAACCAACAATGTGGTTTCCGAACAGGCCCGACACAAACCGGGCTGTACAGGCACAGAAAAGAGCTAGAAGCTTGAAATTTCGGATTTAAGTAGAAGAGGAATTGTACTATCCGAGTAGCGAAAACAAAGGCGCTGATCAGCTTCGCGGTTACCGCAAGCTGATCTGCGTCTTTGTTTTCGCCTATGCAGATTGTTGGTTTTCCCACGAGGCGGCTCAAATGCTCTAGATAGCATTTAAACACATATGATACAAAGGGAAACAACTTTCCTCCTGCAAATCACTTGGAAGTAACAAAATTTGCAAAGACAAAAAAATATGTACCGGTATACATCATAGTACATGTAATGTCATTAATTAAATTTGAAAGCAAACTTGTACAGATTAACCTCATTATAATGCTAATTTTGGGGTCCATGGAAACAAACAGACCATGTTATAAGTAAAACTGTGCTATTATGAGGTTATTTATATTTATAATATACTAGTATAAAAATAATCATTTTGGGAGCCAAGACATGGACAAGTTGTAATATACTGAACAAAAAAAGAAACGCAACAATAGGCAACCGAGGATTTTCCAGTTTAATGGTAAAACGCTGATAATTTCAGGTCTGTTGCTGTATGATTCCCATTCATGGGAAATTGGGGTATATCATGCAAAAAAACTGATTTTCATTTCGATAAAATTGAATGAGATTTTTTTGTCGTCTTAAATATTGCAAATCGGGAAAGATTTGTTCTGCGCATGCGCACACTTTTGAACCTCCAAATCATCAAGAAACAATGTCAGCTGCTCCCTGATTAAAATTCATGAAAAAGAAATAAAGTTCCATGACACACAAGCTCGTAATTAAAACCATCAAAATCCCTATATGTTTAATTGAAAGGGGGATAATTTCAATTTTATTTGTTTTATTTCTTTAACATGTGAGTTATCTGCTGAGTGATACATTGTGATTTTGAATGGGGGTTTGTAGCGGATTTAAATCGTACCATTATTTTAATGCTTGCGCATGCGGACTGTGTGGTTTTCGACTTTTAGCATGCTTATGGTCGGCATCGAATAACTCTGTAAATACTCATCAAAATTAAAATCGGTTTCTTGCATTCGGAAGCCTGATATCTCATGCAGAAGTAGAAAAGGCAATGATTTCTGATTGTATCCTAGTTTGCTCAAAATTCAGTGGAATATAATTGTTGCGTTTCTTTTTTTGTTCAGTATAGAAACCACACTATAGTGAGACACGTTATAATCAGGTTGAACTGTAGGCTTCTATTATCAAAGAGCTATTTACCATTAGGTTCTGCTAGCCGAGCCATCCACGGCATTCTCCTCTCATTGGAGTAGGAGGAGGCCCACATGGCACTGTTAGGGATGGTGGGAGAGGCCTGCGTCACTTTATCTTTACCAATACCAACCGAATAATCCAACAGACACTCTTCATACTTAAAAGGTGATCCTGAAATAAAAACATCACTTTACACATGATCTTAGAGAAATATTTGTTATCTAGAGACAAAGAGTGTTGGCTACAAGGTGAAGTCATAGTCATGTTAATAACAGGCCAAACAGAGAATAGAACGCACTATTAATACATCCTTTCACTAGTGCAGAATCAAAGCAAAAATAATTCTTCATGATGGTAAACAGCTAAGGCATCTCTCTCAGACAGCTCCAGTCCAAACTATGAAGTTCCCCAGACCATACATATTTAAAGGTAGCATGGACAGCAAGATACTGTACATGTTGGCTGCATGAACTCAGCTAAAATTTTGAGTCTTTCTTCTTTTTTTTTCAAATTTTATTTCATTTTCTTCATTTTGTATAATTTTGTGGTGACATAGTATATCATATTAATGATTATATTTGAAACAAATGTATTGCCACATTTGGCAAGTGTCGGACTTGGGGTCTATCAACTTCAAGTGGGCCCAATGGTTTTAACAAAACTAAACAATTGCTGGTGTGAATGTATACCCTCCATTAACATTCCCTATAAACTAAAATAAATCAAATTTACATCTCTGTCGACTTTCACCAGCCAAAAGTTCTAACCGGCCACTGACATTTTCAAAATGAAACAGGCAGAAGCTGATTTTAAGTATGGCCCCTTAAATTATACGGAAATAAAGTTGAATCAAAGCACCACTTAATAATCAAAATTTGCAAATTTCATTATTTTTTGCAATGTGACTTTTTGAAACTCCAATTTTCGTTTTTCATTTCTAAAGATAAATCATACATCATGTTGATGTCCTGGGCATTACTTTAGTCGTTTACAGACAAAATGTGAAAAAATACCCCACCACCTAATGCAATTTCTTGTCATTTTTTTTAAATTGATGATACCTGTGTTTGACATGGCCTCTCTTGTGCGGTCCATAGAAAAACCGGAATGCACCGAAACACCAAAATGCACCTGTATTTACCGGAACGCACCATTTATATTGTTTCTTATGCATATATTGATGTTGTTGGCAATAATTTATTGATATGTATATATTTAAATGCAGGGACATGCATGACTGTTCTAGGCCTAAAACTTTCATCTTGTTTGCTTGAATAAATACTCAAAGGCAAAAGTTGTAAAGTGTTAATCTTGCTTGTCTGGCAATTAGCAAGTATATTTAATCTAATATTGCCCAATGTTTTGACACGTTTGCAAATTGAGTCAACTCAATTAACAGTTTGACACTTTGTTGTTTTAAGCTGTGAGAGTCCATCCAAGTTGTGTGTCATTAATTCAATCATTGAATAGTAGATATTATGCCCTTTCATCGTGTTTTTGCTCAGCAAATAACAAATTAAAGAAAATTTGTTGGATATAAATTAATCACTACCTTTGAAGCTAATACTAAACACCTGTAAAGAATCACCCAGTCGGAACAAAATTCAAGCCCAAAGATTCACAGGAACGCACAATAAATATGGCAATCAAGGTAATGTATAAATGCAGCTATCTAAAATGTATCTAAAGTTGAATTAATCTTGCATCACATAAGCGCATAAAATAGTCAAAAAATTATTATTAACATGGTCAATGTGCTTTATAATCCATTACTTATGGTGTGTTCCAGTATATACAGATGCGTTTTGGTGTTAAGGTGCGTTCCGGTATTTCTACGGACCCCTCCCTTGTACATGTTTCCGAATAATTATTATGCTTAGCCATTTAGTGGTAGCATTTAAGGATGTGTTGGAGTATCTTATGAAGCAAAAAAGATTTAAATACATTGAAGTGCTTTTGGCTTTGAAGAAAATTGATAAGACTGGCCAGTTAGCTCTTTTGACTAGTACATGTATATTCATTTACATCCTGTCATTTCCAGCTGACATAAGGTGCACAACGTTGCTAAAGCTTTAAAGGTAAAACTGGGTGTCTGTTGGAAAAATGGAAAAAAAAATCAATGGACACATTTAATTTGAACCCGTGATTCCACCATGGAGGGTCCTCCATTCCAGTGGGACATCCAAAAAGCCTTGTTTCCCACTGAAACAATTGAAATTTTCCTCTCCACTGAACACCATTGATGCATTCTATTTTTTTTTAGATATGGCACCTTGGCACAATTACTTCTTTCCACCTCCCAGAAATAATCATCAATCGATTGTTGGGGGATAGAAGTAGTCAGACAGGGGATAATCTTAATCGTTAATCATGATTACTTTTATTCGATTGAAATTTTATTCAATCGAAAATTATTCTGTAAATGTAGATTTTTGCGATTAAAATAAATCTTATTCTTATTCGAATACTTTTCAAAAATGTCTGTAATCGTGATTGATTTTATGAATAAATTTTGATTACATTCAAAGATGTGCTAAAAATTCTTTTTGTGAAAAAAGAGAGTAAAAGAAAAGAAAGTAAATAAATAAATTAATATCTAAGATTATGTTTACAACAAGAATTCTGTGATTTTCAAGAATTTAATATATCAAATGGGAATTCTGATGAAGTAACAGATCAGACTGTGCAGAATGCCATTATTTTTGGCTTTTATCTCTTAATGTGAAAAAAAAAACAATAAAAAAACCACAGCATTTTCTTTATGAAAATGATATGGGCACATAATAAAGTTAATCATGCAAACTGGTCAACAAATTTAACATTATTATATTTTTTCTTGTCCTCTTTGGGTATAAATTTCGAAATTCTCTGGCATTTTCCATATCATTTCAGAAGTCTCCTTAGAACACTCCTTTTTGGCTTACATTTCTTTGACCTCACCATGCTTATAAACATAGAACTGACCTCATTGTAAATAGGTTTTGAAACCAAACCTATTGTTACCAGGTTGTTCACACCTTTACAGATTAACTAATAAACAGGTGTCATATGGTTTGTGTTGTCAAAACTCCCTAGAAAAAGTTAGTGACAATATACAAAGGATTAACAGAATCAATGTCTCTCTATCTATACACAGGTACAATGTTATTGTTTACATTATGTGACCTTGACCTCGATGACGTAGTGCACGTTGCATTGTGGTTAAAATTTTCACTTCCGGGTGGCAAAAACACTTCCGGTTCAATGTTGTTTACATACATTACTGAGTTGGAATTAAAGTGAAAATGTGTGGTACCATCCAATCAGGGAACGACGATAACCACAAAATTACAAATAATTTTTAGCATTTGTATTCATTGATTTGTTTGCTCTTTTAAAACACACAATTTCATTTTTCACACCTTCGTGGGCATCTAAAGTATCCTAAATGATGTTGGATCCACGCGAACAAAAATATGTATTTCACAGATATAACTTATAATTAATTAACAATTTGCGCCAACCATGTGGCCACGTTTCTGCAATTAGACTAAAAAATCATTCATAATGGAAAAATAGGTAATAAACAATTAAATAAATAAATAGTTCCTTTTTCCAATCTTATTTGTACCGAACTAGAAATAAAAGTGCATTTATTTTAGCGCTTTTTATGAATGAAAGTGTCTCCTTTTTCTCCATCTTTTACATTCTGAAGAACATCAACTCTTGATCACATTATGTTTAAATAATCCCATTGAAATATTACTTGGTCCGGTTTAAATAAAAACTATTCAAAGGCTAATTTATATATTAATGATAATAATCAATTTGAAAGAAACGCGGTTTCAGCCATTCAGTGCTCCAGATAAGCAGCATATCTGCGTATTTACCCAATTAAAATGTCTCTGCGTACAGAAAAGCAAAAGAAATCTTCGATACGCAAATCCGATTATTTTCTTTGCGTACAGCCCTATTCATGTCAAAAGCATTATCTTGTATTATATACGGATGTTTACACTATGCTTGCACATGCGTACAAATACATTGTCAGGGGCGTATCCAGGCGGACGCCTGGAAGCCAGGGCTTCAACGTGATTTTTTCAAGTATGGTATTTCCCCGGGTCTTTCTGAGAAAAAAATATGAAAAACAAGTAATTTTAACTGAAAAAAGGTGTTGGGCTTCAACATTACGCATTTCCTGGCTACGCCCCTGATTGTATAATCAAGCAAGTGTGCCTGTTTTTGGAACTTGGTTCCCATTTCACCATTCATATATTTTAGAGCGTCTTGATGATCAGGACTATGAGCCAAGAATTTCAGCCAATCGATTTTCGCCGCGAGGTTGCCTGTGTCTACTTTCAGTTTGACAGGGAGAAAAGGAAGCCCAATTCCTTAGCCTATTTCTTTCAATAATGACCCATCAGATTTGTTTTATTGTATCTAAAGTTAACACACTTGACCATCGTACAGTCGCTCAAATCGGAAGCTCAATCAACTGTACGAAAAAAATCAGTTAGCTGTAGGACGCTGCTGGATACCAAGGCATATAAAAGTTTATATTTTTTTTTATTCGCTTGGACTAGATAAGTGCTCAAAACTGTATTTGAAAGGTAAGAGGCTTTTCTTTCAATATTTACTTCCATTTGAGACCAACAAACAACTGTGTCTACACAAGAGTACTATTTTTTGCTGCTGCATCACTGATTACTTTCAATTTTGTCCACAGTGAACGGCAAATTTCTTGCTCGTTATCATTCTTAAAGCCCATGTTGATATGTTTTTACCGGACAGAACGATAAAATGGTTCTTAAATATCAACTCCCATACCCATCTAACCGCACGGTTGCGATACAGCTTAAGTAATTCCACTTTTGGCCAGACCCTGTCATTTTGATGACTGTACGGTTAGCTGCAACTGTACTCCATCATTAGCTGCAAATCGCGCAAAACTATCTGTACGATTAGCTGGGAATTAAAATGTAGCTTTTTATGTCTGAATTCACTGAAAAAACTTAGAATGTCATGTAATACGTCTACTTCTAACTTTGTATCATATAGCAAGTCATAAACAAAGTTTTTCCAGTTATAAAAAACACAAAGTAGTATAAAGATGTATTATAATCAACATTGTTTTGAGTTGTTCTCAGTTGATGTTTCAATACTTTCAGGTTTGGACGACAAAATGAACTACAAATGCAGTATCTGTGAATATACATGTGGCCCCTTTGCTGAAATCATTGACCATATGATTATTAAACATCCAAACGATGAACTCAGGATCAAAAAGTTAGTCAGAAAGGGCCCAGCTGACGTTATGTTTTGGCAAACAAAAAACTTCCAAAGGGCTTATCTCGAAAGATTCATCCATGTTACTTGTCATCTGTTAAAAGAAAATATAGAACTGTCAGATGTTGATTTTGCTTTTGGCTCTGGGGTTTAACGTCCCTGTCAATATTTTTGCAATAACCGGGCGAAGCCACCGTTTCCCTGGCATTGGCCATTGCTATATTGGGAGTCCATGTGTCTTGCTCAAGGACACGACACGGTGCCCTATTGGGTTTCAACCCAGGTCATATCGATTCGGAGTTCGACGCTCTACCATTATGCCATCGCCCTCTTTGTTAAATTATGTAAAATCAGCACCATTTCTACATGAACAAACGAAGACACTGAAATTTTCTCATGCAAATGCATGAAGAACGCACGTAGTTTAGCAATTATGTCATTTCATAATCATGCCCAAATTGGTAGAAACAATCGAATATTTAACGATCGAATGGACCGATGCAGACTGCTAAGCTGCGACATAGCATATTTGCTAATGTATCAGTTAGGTCATGCTGTTTCTGATACTTAATCCTATTATAAGCTACAACTGTATTTGAGAGGTAAGAGGCTTTTCTTTCTGTATTTACTTCCATTTGGGACTAAGTCATTTTTACCTAAAATAAAATGTTTCAGTTCATTGCCTCCGCTAATGTTACGATTTTCATGCATATTCACTATAAAGACAGAAATGCACAGGAAAACCATAATATTCGCGGATTTTTATATTAACGTTGCAGTAAAAAGTCGCAGCTAATCGTTCACTTACAGAAAATGAATTTGGAGCTAACCGTACAGTCATAACAATTTCGACACCTCGAAAAAGTCTGGGTTAATTGGACCTGATGGCGACAGAGCTCTTAGGTAGGCATTGGAGAGTGATGTATAAGAATCACTTTATCATTCCGTTTATTTAAAAACTATGAAAAAATGCTTCACGAAAGATGAGAAACAAAAATTGGTGGTTCACGGCTGACGAATTCAAAAGAAATCAGTGATGCAGCAGCAAAAATAGTACTCTTGTGTAGACACAGTTGTTTGTTGGTCCCAAATGGAAGTAAATATTGAAAGATAAGCCTCATACCTTTCAAATACAGTTTTAAGCACTAATCTAGTCCAAACGAATAAAAAAATACATAAAATTTTACATGCCTTGGTATTCAGCAACGTCCTACAGCTAATTGATTTTTTTCGTACAGTTGATTGAGCTTCCGATTTGAGCGACTGTACGATGGTCAAGTGTGAGTTAAGAACACTTGTTAAAATTTTATTTTTTCATTGTTTCCACACAAACAATTTATTGATTCTGCTGTTAAAAGTTAAAGGGCATCCCAAAATCTTACGCAGCTTACGATTTCCGTTAACCATACCCCACCCACTAAGCCTGTATTATAGAGATCTGCATCTAGTTGCAATCAGGCAATAGGAGCTTAAATATCACATAGATCAATTCCAGATATTAACTTATTGAGCAAAATACTTTTTACAACATAAAGCAGCTCACAAAATATTTTGTGTCATTTGAAATGTTGATTTTTGTCCTTTCTTGTTGGATAAAATCGATTACAACAAGTATTAGCTTTTAGAAAAAAAACCAATCCTATAGACCTGTAGACAGTGATAATTGAGTAACTTTTCCAAGTACCGGTATCACTTCCAATGTTAAAGGAAATTTAGCTGAGATAACCCTCAAGAAGAGGCAAATCAGGTATTATTGAAATGTTTTAAAATTATTGAAATGTTTTTAGTTTTTGTTTTTAATTTTAACTTTCATCCTCGATTACAATACCCAATACAAAAACACAAAATACCCAATTCAAATTTTTAAAAATTATATTTTTACCCAATGGAATCCGAAATACCCTATTAAGCCAAAATGAGGTGGGTAAATACCCAATGACCTTCAATCCTTATCTGGAGCACTGGCCATTGAAGCCAGTTTTATGACACATCTCAAATTACGATGCCCATAATCGATCACAATAATGATAATCGGCTTCTTTAATTATTATATATGGCACCCTCTTCAAAGAAACGACACATTCTTGGGGTGCAATATGAATGAAAGGGATTAATGAAGTCCCCCCGGGGCAGCCGGCTTGTGTGTTCAGTCAGTCGAAATGTCATAACAGGTGTTGATATCGCATGGATTAGCAAAAGATAATTATGATTCCAGTGTCGTAAATAAAAAAGATACACTTAACATAAAGTAATTTTAATTTGTGAATAAATTAGATTTATTTCACGGACTGAAAATATAGTAAGTGGTTTTATTATTTCACCGCATGCAAGACAAATTTAAATTGCTTGCTCTAGAGAGAGATATATAACCCATCTGACGGCGTAATTAAGATATTCCCGTTTTTTTTTTTTGTTTTTTTTTTTGTTTTTTTTTTCGGGGGTGTGGGGGGACTTGATTCAAACATGGAAATTATTTAACGTTGATATCTGATTTCTACCGTATAATTAAAATATTTCATCTATATTGACTGAGATGCAAACCTTTTAAATTCATATTTTCTAATTCCGCACGGGAAGAAACGCTAAATACTTATAATACTAAATAACAAACAAGCATCAATTAATGAACAAACATATTTGGAAATTAATTTGTTGTGAATAAATTACTTAAGTAATATTTCAAGATTATTTTACACTTTTATACATCAAAACATTACAATTCATTACACATTCATTGACCCGAGGTTGCTTTTTTTGCCACCCGGAAGTGAAAAGAGGTCACGTGAAGGTCACATGACTTACATTGATTTTATAGACCACGTGGTTTGTGACGTAGTGTTTGTACCTGTGTATAGAGAGACCATGACAGAATCAACAATTTTGAGAGTTACACTACAAAATTGATGTCAAAATTACTGGAGCATTCAAATCAAGTAACATATTTTTGTCCAATTTGGAGTTGTTAGCCAAATTATGAACACACACCAGCATCATGAGACCTAAAATTATGTTTATGATTCACTGTTTTGTAAAGACTACAATCTGAAGATAAAGTGCCCAATACACCAAGAGGTATCCTATACGCCAAAATAATACTATCAGGGTTCGCGCTAGGATATATTTTTCTTTCGCCATCACTTTCGCCATTTGAGATTTTTTTTCGCCATTTTCTTGAAGTTTGAGCCAAATTTTGGCCATTTTTTCGCCAAGAGGACACATCTCACTCAGCTCCTTGCTCACTTAATCCCCCAAATATTTTGTTTGCCCTTTTTAACTTGGTCTCTCCAGTTCCCTAAAAATACATATTGCCCTTCTCACCCAAGTCCCATACATGCTACATGTACTAAGTTATATTTCAACAGTAGATCCAGGTAATGTAATTATGAATTTCCAACTGATTTGAAGGGCAGGTGTAGACTGAGATCCCTATACATATAGTTTGGGAAAATATGTTTTATAAAGCTTGTTCTTGTATTTGTAAACAAGGGGAACAACTACTAAAATTATTAGTTTATGCTTGTACAAAATCAAGAAACAAACTTTTAAGATTAGTAGACAGATTGAAATATTAAAATTCATATACTTTTATAGAAAAAAAATAAATGACACTCTACAAAATCAAGAGTTAAAGCTATAAAATAAATGCATGGGTAAAGTTGAGTTGCTGATTCTAAAAAGAATCTGTTTCATTTTTAAATGGTATATATTGACATTTCCCCCTCATCTGCAATCAAACATTATTTCAACACTAACACGCTGGTGACAGTCTACATCGTTACCGGACCATGTGCGCCAAGCGTGTTATGCAGTACACGCCTGAATACACAAGGTCAGAAATGACACCTGTCAATTGAATGCTTTAGCAACACACTGCAACACTTGAATAATCACCGATAAAGAATAGGATTATCTCTATTGTAGGTGCGAATATACAGGTAATCAAATGATGGTTTTCAGTGGAAAACAATGGCTTTTTGGCTGGACAAAGTGGCTCTATATATTCGCCATTTATTTTCGCCAAAGTCAAATTTTAGGAGCCAAAAAATAAAAATCTTCGCAAATGGCGATGATGGCGACCGCTAGCGCGAACCCTGACTATATAGTTAAATAATAATTGCAAAACTAATCTATTGATTACTTTTGCAAATCAATTGTAATTGTAATCGATTACATTGTGGAAAAAAATATTTTTAATCGTAATCGTCAATCGTTTACAAGATTAAAAGTAATTGTAATCGTTAGTGATTAACTTTGAAAGTAATCGCTAACAGGTCTGGAAGTAGTAGAAGTAGATCTGGCCCATGCACCTGTGACTGACTCATTTAAAGTTATGTAAAATGAGTCACATAAATTTGGGACTGTATCAAGAGTCAAGTGGCTGAGCCCCATTATAAAATAAAATATAAATACAATGGTTTTACACACATTCATATTATAACAGCCATGCATCATTCAAAACAATCTGCAAGGGATGACCCTGAATTTGAAATAAATTTTGAAAATCAAATTAATGTGTAAACAATCAGCCATTTTATTTCCGGATTTTCAATTACAGGTGTGCAAACGGAATAAAACCCTTTAGCGAACTCTTTCGCTAAAATTTATTAGACCTGTAAATATGAGGTAAAGAAACACTTACTATCTCGCGCACAATAAGCATTTTGTGCTAAAAATATGAATATTATAAACAAAAAATACGTCGCTTTCAATCGCGCCATGACAGCGATTGTTAATTGTCCCCCTTGTCATATGTCACGTGATATTTACCTGTGAAATCTTTTTTCAGGTAACACTAAAATACGGCACAAACGGTTCCGGGTCATTTCTATCCAAATACACCTCTACCTGCCTTAAGTCTACCCTTACCGAGTAGTCTTCTGGGGAAATTTATGAGCCGCATAGGTTTGCCATTAGCTAGGCACCCTGTTGTACATGTCTTACGAGTGATAGCTTAATTGGGACTATCCACCACAGAGAGGCCAAATTCACTGGCGTGGCATTTTTATCACTTTGGCGTTTCATAAGTGAACTCTTCTGATTCTCAGTTCTGATACAAGGCAATGCTTCCTGTTTGTTCTTTGTTGTGTGTGTGTGTGTGTGTGTGTGTGTGTGTGTGTGTGTGTGTGTGTGTGTGTGTGTGTGTGTTCTGGCGCGCACACACACACTTTAAATACATGCGAATAGTAGATCAGATAAGTCGCAGCCCGAACTCTTTCATAAAACTTAATATCAAATCATTTCTTCGTTTTTAATTTCAACAGTTTAATTAATTATAGAATTTGGATATTTTGGTCACTTCTAGAATAAGGACTGTGCATTCGGGGTGGCATAACTCGCTTATTATAATAAGTATTTCAATATTTCATGAATTTCGGTAACAGCCTGAATACATCTGTATATCTCTGCTTCTGTATATCTCTGCTTCTATGCAGTTAGATCTACACGGATGAACATGGATGTACTAACATACCTTCTATGGTAAAGGGTGTGCTTTGAAGTGTTTTATAAAACTCAAATTCAAAGTACAATATTTCCATGAAAATATAAACTATAAATCATTGTCATGACATACATAAAATTTTGTTGGATAGAGTCCCAGAAAATGGAACCAACGTCCCGACTGTTGACTGGGGCGTAAAGCAACAAACAAAAACGAAACAGATTTTGTAAACAAGTCTACAAGAAATCCGAAATGATAATGAATGTTGTTTGGGCGGGACTTTGTGATTCTGATTGCATTGCTGTTTTGCAGCATTTCCTTTGACAGCACTGAAAATATTTATAACGCTTCTCATTTAGGGTTTTGGTCAGCCCTGTATGTATCTTTTTCTATCATTCCTGAAATTTCGTTCTATTCGTCCTCCTTTCCTTGTCTGTCTTAACGCTGATGCCTTCTACAGGCCAAATGGATTCGCAAGTTTGTATTTAGACCGGCCCCTGAATACACTACGTTCTTCTTCAGCCTCCAGTTAATTTACGCCTCTTAAAAAGCATCTGCCTTTGACACTATCCATTTGGTAGCATTCAAACATATAAGGGCAAGATAAGTATCGGGTATGATGCGGAAATATTTGTCTTTCGTTTAGAACGTCTAAAAAGTCTAGAGAGTTTGATGGAACCAGATTTTTGTCTTTGTATGTCGTAATATGTGACATATGCTGTTTTGATGAAAATGGTCCCAGGATATTCATACTTCTACTCTGTGCTGGTGTCATTCAAGCTAATCCGGGCCTTCTGTCAGCAGCGTCGTCGACTGAATAAAATGTGATGTTTGGTACTATATCTTCGTTCCCGCCTTTGTAATAGATTATTTATTTACAGCACAACATGTTAATTGTGTGAGATAGAATGTGTATTGCTTAATTGCTGAATAAAAATATTTGTGTATTTGATTTTAAGTTGGCCCCTGTGTTCTTACCCCGGGGTTCTTACCCTCCACTTCAAATGCATCTTCTCGCCTAACCCTTAATCAGCGCATTCTTCGAAGACATGCAGCCATCAGATATAGCTAGCTCCACAGGTGCAATAACATCTCATATCTGGCAGATCATTGTGAGAAAATGGAATAAGTTTTAACATGAAGGTGAGTGTTCAAAATTGTCTTCACAAATAATAAGAAATATAGATCAAGCGGTACGTTTGTATTGAACCGGAGGAAAAAGACAACACACAACCGGATTGCTATTATTACAAAATTTTATTGGAAGGTGCGCAGATTTTCACGACATTTATCATTGTTTCTTTGATTTGTTGCTTAACGTCACAGTCGACAGCTATGGTAATGTCGGGACATTTCTTCCATTTTATGAGACTTCTTCACAGCATTGTGATGGAGGGCGAGGGTATGCTACCAAATACAACTACTCAGACAAACAAGTAAGGTGTGGTTTGACTTGACCGCTTTTCATGGACAGTCTCCAAGCTTCTGATGGATAACCAGTAATCAGGTACGTGATTCAATCGGTAATAAGCTATGCCCGGAGGCAAACAGAGCTCATCTATTTTTCACAGCCCCAATGGGCAGGAGGGTGTTGCAATCCTTCGTCTCCCATACATCGCCAACGTTCACGAACAACTGATCACATAATATTAAAGTTTTTCAATTTCTATAACCCAGAACTGCAGCCGTCATTGCTGGTACGTTTCGAATTGTGTCCACCTTCCTTATCTCATCCTGAAACATCATCAAGGTAACAGACAAAATCTGGCGCACGTGTCACAACGCCCGGCAAGAATTTTCTAGGATCACAATCAGGTAAGGGATTGTCAGGAGATTGTCTGATCTGGTAGTGACTTAGTATATGTGTCATACATAAAGACATGACGTTTTCCGAGAACGTGCTTCCAACGCAAGCTCGTGGTCCGACTCCAGTTGCTACCAAGCTGAAAAAATAAGAAAAAAAGTTCTGAACCATCTTCGAAACCTATCAAACTTTAAAACACATCTTCCTTAAGACATAACATTTTATCAGTTGGCTTGCACTGAACACGAAATAGATCTACTAGGGATTATGATGTACAAAAGAAGCAAAATTCAACGATACTCTCACCCTTTACGACAAAAAGAAACCGGCATGTCACGTTTTCTAACATGTGAGGAGGCAAACCTTTATATTTTATATTCTAACATGTGAGGATATTAAAATACAATGTACTTTCGTAATAATACGAAAACACACAAATACAATAAACACTATCTTTGCTTCAAATAATGATACTTTTCAAAAATTTTCAATTGAAAGATTTTATATCTTTTCTGATTCTGACCTTTTCCTCAAAACAGATTCTGGATACGTTAGAAGTCGAGGGGGCTCTAACAAGTACCAAAAATTAATGTTTTGGAACAAAATAAAAAGAAATGCATATCCATGTATCCTCGATTTTATCCTTTGACTGTAAGAGTGGATACAGTTCACGAACATGTTATCCTGATGTGCTATTCACTTACTTCTTCATACGAGGGTGGTCCTCGGGTAACAGGGTACCATTGTCTGCTAAGAATCTATCCGGTAAGAACTCCCACGGTTGTTCCCAGAATCTCTCATCGTGATGGATTCCGAACAAATTGGAAAGGATCTAGAAGAAACAGTTATCATTTTAAGATTTTATCATTGTATTCAGATAGAAATGCATTAGATTCTTTCAAATAATTCATTTGAATTGCCATTTAATTTGTCGTTTACAATGTTATATATGAAAAAGTACATTGATCCTTATTTTGTTTATCCTTATTTTTGAGTATATTATAAACAATATTTGATGCTCTATTTACAGTCCTACCTCGGTGTTCTTTGGTATGTTAAACCTCTCAAACTGTGCATCTCCAGATCTATTACAGTGTCTCGCTGATATTGGTAATGGTGTATGGAACCGTTTTGTCTCCAACATGCAGGCTCTAGTATATGGCATGTGATCTAGATCTTCTACTGTCGGCAGTCGTTTCAAGGTCGACAACTCCTGTCTGACATGCTCCTGTACCTCTGGGCGATGTACCAGAACTAGAAATAATACTGAAAGCGTTCTCTGCAAGGGCACTATAGCTGAAAGAAGAACACAAATGCTCTGTACTTTCATATGTAACCCATTTAACGACTTATGTTAGGAAACGGTGATATATTCAAGTTGTGGTGGTCTGACGCTGTTACAACAAATGATGACATTGACATAGAAATGCATTTAAGTGAAGTGGATGTTTCATTTTAAAAAGATACAAGTAGGCAAACATCAGGAAAAGGCGCAATCAGAAAAAGATTCCCACTCCAAAAACCGAGGTGGGAAAACCCAAACTAACAATCAGGTACTTATACCATGAAACATATCGTAAGCCGAATGAGCAGCTATTTTCCCAATAGGTGGCCACTCAGTTACCTTAACTTAACTAAAACTATGAAAACACACATAAGGCGCCAACAGCACAAAAAAAATAAACACCAAGACATAAAACAAAAAGAACCACCACAGAAGTATCGCCTTGGAACGATCAGTAACACAAAGTTACTGGCGGGCTTAAACCGGTTTTACAGGCGCCTAACCTCACCCTCAGCTTCTGCAGTGGTTCATAACATTTAGTTAGTTCTTCGGTCCTCGTGGTGAATCTCTAACTAGTCAATGAATCATCAAGAACAAACATATAAATCAAAATAAACATCCTGATGAATCAAAACCCAGGACTCACAGATTGAGTAAGCTGCCCGACGATGGAGATCCCTGGGCGCCGAATAACCTACTAACTCCGGAGCAAAAGAAAAACACCAGTTGAACCCCGGTGGGCCAAGCAACAGACAAGAAGCTCCGGCCCCAACCGACTAAAATGAATAGCTTTAAGTCGGGGCCATCATAGAGTCTGACGCCCGACCCACCGGCGTGCAATTAAAGAAGGCAGCATAGTTATCAACCATGATTGGGTTAAAAGCTAAGCATGCAGACTGTCGCATAACATTCAACACGGCTAACAAACCTTTAAATGCGTAACCGCCGGTTAAGAAAGAAAATCCGATTCACGCCCTTCCGGTTCCGCATATGAAGACCAAGAAAAGGTAAACAAAACATACACTACTAGGATCGATTGATGATTATATTTTAGTACAGATATATATCGATTATCTATGAATGCTATTTTGTCACTTATTTATTATTGTAACTCAGCACCAAAGTAGCTCGCAAAATAATTTGATGGTCTTTGAGTTATTTATTCCCTTCTTCGAACCTGGGGTTCCAACAAGGCCAAAGTCGGCGAAATACAACTAAAAATTGGATAATTTGCTGGTAAATATCAAATTTTAGTGATTGTTCCACGACAAATTTACAGATATGTATTAACTAAATTGCATCTGATGTCTGTGCCAGTATTTCGTTGTGTTAGTGCCCGTCATTATCGATTTGAAGGGAAGGAAAAGATGGGTACACATTTAATCATTAAAATATGAAGGATATATTTCAAGATACGTTTGAAAACCTCAACCTGTTCAAGTTATGGTATTTATTTCCCTGTAAAGCCTTTTGAAAGACATAAAACCAAGAAAAAACAAATTAAAGTATACAGAATGCTGTAAAATCGTCTTCATGAACAGGAATATCATGCATGTGAACTATTGTATTACATGTATTTCATAGACAGTTTGTATTATTTTGTATCAAACATTTTTACTGCAAATATCACAAACAACCCAATTTGAGTAAGCAACTATTAAGAAAGGACGAGAGAATGTGACAATAATCTTCAGCGTAAAACAATTAACAAAAACAAAAACTTTAATACATGTGTTCTATAATGACTATATTGCTATCATTCTAATGATTAAATTCGTAACCGAAATGTTGACACAGCTTTTAACCACATATGCATAGAATGCATTGGCCATAGGCAACGAAACTGTCACCAGACCTCACACAATGTTAAAAACATCTGCGCGCGGTATTTCTTTCCGTTAATATGGGCGTAATGAGCGGAAATCTAAAAATATCCCTGCGACTGACCCACATTTTCGTCGTGTACAATGCAATCCCAACATGTGTTTTGGGGTAGGGAATAAAAATCATGATTATAAAGAAACATTTCTGGAAATCCTTTGGGGTCCAAATATAGCAATGTCTAACTAATAAAATAGCATTTAGAGAATTATAATATTTGTCTTCGAATCGAAATATTTTACTCGGAAACACGAGCTGCAAAAGTTTGTTTACCTTTTGTTGGTCATCTGATGCGAAACCGGAAGGACATGAATCGGATTTCTTTTCTTAACCGCGGTTACGCATTTAAAGGTTTGTTAGCCGTGATTCAAGTTATAACCTATACGTCTGTAACGTGTTATGATTTTTCTGAATTGAAAATAAAAATCATTAATTCCTATAAGTTTCTTAAATTTGTAAACCAAGTCACCATAAAATTCAGGTTCCGAAAGGCCCTCACTTAAAAGCGTCTTAAAAGCCAGTGACTTTGTGTTACTGATCGTTCCAAGTCGATACCTCTGTGGTGGTTCTTTTTGTTTTATGTCTTGGTGTTTAAATGTTTTTGTGCTGTTGGCGCCTTATGTATGTTTTCATATTTTTAGTTAAGTTAAGGTAACTGAGTGGCCACCTATTGGGAAAATAGCTGCTCATTCGGCTTACGATATGTTTCATGGTATAAGTACCTGATTGTTAGTTTGGTTTTTTCCCACCTCGGTTTTTGGAGTGGGAATCATTTTCTGATTGCGCCTTTTCCTGATCTTTGCCTACTTGTACCTTTTAACCCAACATTATATTTGGAAATCAATTCATAGTTGTATTTATTTATTTATTTATTTTTATACTGATCATATTGGTTTTATTTAATCAGACATGGACATGGGGTATTGGCAAGTGGATAACGAAGGCAGAAAGAAAACATCATTCATAAGAAGGAAATGTCTGCCTGAGTTTGCAGTTTCGCCATTTGGCCATTGTAATACGCCGGCTACATTTGAAAGGTTAGTCGAAATAGATCTAGTTGGGCTTCATTGGAGAACGTTACTGTAGAACCTTGTAGAATTGTCTTGGAGTTGTAAGCTTAAGAATATTACCCGCAGCAGTTAGGTCCATGATTACGCCGAGAATAAATCCCTCGTCTAGCCAATCATTTCCTCTTGTCTCGGACAATTCCTTCACATGCTTCTTTAACATAGACACTAAGCCCCTTTCTGACTGAAATGTAAACAACGCATTTCGATTACACAGCAGTCCACAATAAATTTCCCATTGATACAAAACACACATTTCTGTAATATGTTTTCTTCTATTTTCTCTTATGATTTATGCAGGACTGATTTTTCACACAAGAAGGCAGGATAAAGGAGCATTTGAAGATCACTGAAATAAAATTATTTGTCAGTGCTTTATAGAACATAATGTTGAAAGTGTTCATATGAATCGCGTCGGGGAATTAATTCTAATGAACAGCCACAAAAAAGGTGTTTTTTTTTTTTTCGATTTAATTTATCAGCAATTGCCATCAAAGACTCGATTTATATGGCCTTCTGAGTAGTCTAAACATACTTGGGATTCGTCCAGAAAATACTTTTGTAGTTTGTCTCTCTCATCGACAACATTATCATACAGGTCTTTCAGGTGGCCCGGAATTTTCCGTAGTCCCGGAATAGTGGTAAGGATGGTTTGGTTTTTCACGGTTCCTAGTTCATTACTGGCTTCCATGAAACTGATCAAACTCTGCACCTGAGGATGTTCGTCTTCCGTTAGTTTACCTGATAACTGAAAACGCATACATTTGTTTAAATCTAGCGATTAATCAAATTGTAAAATGTAATTTGGACACAAATCAAGGTATTTAACAGGGTTATTAATAAAGATCACAAGAATATGCCAAAGCAATTCATATTAACACAATTCCTATTATATAGGAAGACTATAAGTGCATTGAATATATTTTCATTGCCTAGAGCAAACGGAGGGCAAAGCAAATGGTTCTAAATATCACTGAAAGTAAAAGTTCTATGATATCAATGGAAACTTTCCAGTTAACCACCAGACGAGATGACAAAAGATAAATGCACAAAGAAAAAAGTTTTGTCAGTGCAAATTAATTTTAATCCCATTGGTTTAACATTGTAACTTAAAAACGGAGTGATCTACAACTCACATACATTTTCTTAAACGTTCAAAAGTCTGGTATATATATAATAGTGTCATAATCTGATTAAGCGCCAATTCTAGTCTGTAAAAAAGCCGATAACTGACGTGTGACTACCATCAATTGTCCCCTGGGGCCAGTTTCATCAAAAAAGTTCCTAGGACAAATCTTTAAAGTGTCCTAGGACATTTTCTGAGACATGTGTAAGTCGGTTTCATCAACACGTCCTTAAAATGTCCTACGGCCTTAAATCTGCGTTTCATCAAAAGTGTCTTACTTTAACAATGCTCTTCTGTTGGGCCCCATAAATATCATGTGCTTGATCACGTGCGATCTTATTTTAGCTGTGTAATAGCCATAAAAGTTTTAGCTTTTTCAAAAGTTTTAATCACTCGCCTAAATTGCGAAGGAAAAGAACTGAAAAGAAGAATATTTTGTAAATTTTAAACAACCATAAAATTGTTAAATAATGTTCTGTTTATAGCAGTCGCACATTAGCGTAAACGAAGACAATCGCACACCGGACATGTTGACAAAGTGCAAAATTCATCAAACGTCACGTCGGAGACACGTTAAAACGCGTTACAGCCGCGTCATGTACGCTTGGAGCTCGTTGTTGTACATCGTTATATACATCGGTGCGCGTTCCGATCGCGTTTGGGCTCAAGACTGGGCTCGGATAAGTTCGCTGAAAGCATGCACGCCAATGTACGAAACATGAGCATTCCAATTTTTACGATACATTGGTTTGGGCGCTTGCCGAACGCTTTGAACAGTAATGTGCCCAAAGCGGGCACGAGACGTGCGATAAATATTTGATACGCCCTTGTGGCATTTGTTTAATGTGTCTGGGGCGTAACCCAAACGTACTCCACATTTGCCAGCGTGCCTGAATTGCATGCGACTGTGTGATTAATTGAAGATTAAGAGGCAATTTGATTGTTATACGTCCAAAATCTTCAACGCAAGTCTTACTCGATAATGTATGACTGGTCTTCATGTCACATACTCTGCCTATATGATGTTGTGTGTGTGTTCATTACGAAAACACGCTCATATGTGACGTACTCTGCGATCGTTTGGAGGTACTATGTTGACGTCACAAAAGATGATTGAATGTGACGTGGAAAAGCACGCAACATTAATTGGATTTTTGTCTATTCAAAACGTAGTTTTATAAGAGCTTTAAGAATCAAATTCTATACTGTAATCCATATTTGTATGAAGACAATATCATGACACTTTAACTCAGTGTAACAAACGTTTTTTCAATGCTTTTTATCTCTTAATTAAGGGGAAAACACAAGAAACAAACTGAGGACGTTCCCGTGAGGACGTTACATAATTAATTTTGTCAATTTCGCATTTATCTAAAGTGCTGTTCATTTAAGCTTTTCAATATCCGTTTAAAAATGTAAAAAAATGTTAAAATCGGAATTTCCGACTTTTAACTTCACAAGACCAAAAATGTCAGATATTGTCACATATATACGAGGATGATCCAATAATGATTGAGACTTTTCTCTTGTTTTATAAACCCTTTTGACTGGCTCAAGTTGACTACCTTCATTTACTAGATACACATTTGATCTCTCTACGGAGCGTGTTTTATCAAATTTGGTGAACAACTTTGGTTGCTATGGTTATTTAAGAACTACGCGTGCAGTACCTATGGCCACCATCTGCCCTTTGAACAAACATATTCTATATAAATCTAGCTATTTCACAAATTTTAAAAGCGGTATCTTATAATAATTGAGTATTGTCTGTGTTAACATTCATCTCTGAAATATTTTGCTTCGGTCGATTCGAGTTTTGTGCTAGTGATCGAGAGGTGGTTGCCTAGCAACCATTTTCCTCTATGAATTCTGGCTTATAGCATTTTCCAAATTCTATTGTTGCTAGGCAACATAAAACAAAAGGGACTGGATTTCCTTTTGAAATTATTTTGATATATTCACCCCATAATTGATCATTTCAAGGTTTAAAACAATTTATTGTGTCATGTATACTCAAGTTTTAAGATATTTCTCACCCCTACCCCCAAAATCACTGAATTTTTTCGCAACTAAAACCCAACTTTTCTCGCAAAAATGCTCAGCGCACTTGAATTATGAGCTGTATTTAAGTGATATTTGCAGAGCATAAAACTAGATATGAACGCTATAAATAACTGTGCGCCGTGATTGGAAATTCTATCACCAGTTGCCATGGCAACCCATTTTATATGCATAAGTACCACGTGGCCAAGGACATTTGACTAACATTCTCTCGTTGCTAAGCAACAGAAGGTAGTTGTCTACATGTTGATTTTAACCAGTGTATCGTGTGCATATTACATTAAGCAATATTAAAAAGATATTCATAATAAGCCAAGTTTATTTACTAAGGACTAATTCAAAAAGTCTCAATCATTATTGGATCATCCTCGTATTAACAAACTGTTAATAACGTACATAAAATGTGCAAACAACAGAATATTTAACACCAAACTATAAAACAAATAGAACGACAACAAAAGTATCGCCTTGGAACGGTCGGTGATATAAAATAACTCCAGCTTTTGATGTTTGTTGTGGATATTTTGAACTTACTCATAATCGATCAGCCTAATCGTCTATACTATGCACATGTGAAAGTTGCATTATTCTCATAATGCCAGTTGGATAAGTTGCAGCATGTATCACAGTGGCGAGGGTTCGGGGATGGGTGCCCGAGTAGGGCTCTAATGAACCTCTCTTTTTGACCAAATTATTTCGTTTTCATAAAAAAAAATGAAAAAACTTAGGCAAAAATACGTATGAAAAATATCCCTCTGTAAGTTTTAACCGCCACTCTTGAAATTCTTGATGCCAACGTAATTGAAATTAACTGTTGGGGTGAAACGTGGAAAATGTATGATTTCAGCAGTTTAATTGAGGATGTTTGATATTTACAGACTTTGTTTCTTGCAGCATTCATTCTTGATATGTTGTCGTGGTGACTGAAAAGGGTACATTATTCGAATAAATAAACATTCAACAAAATTCTTAAATTTGTTTTGGGGCAAAGCAGTATTTGGGACTGTACCTATGCGTGTCTGACAAAAAAAAAAACACTTTTTTTTTGCATTTTAATTCTAGTAGGGTTTGAAACGTGGTTGCTATCTTATCTTAACGTTTAAGTTGTCTCAGCGTCCACTGGATGTGTTTTTCGATATTCCAGACACAGTCAGTTTTTTTTTTTTTTTTTTTTTTTTTTTTTTTTTTTTTTCAACATCCGTTGAAAATATACTCAGATTTAAAAATGTTTAAGATCGACAATCCTTCAAACTTATGAGGATCCGTTGTACTTTTATATAATATGAATAGAGGGTTTCCAATTCAGGGTCGTGTTAATTCTGTACTTCTGTTTGTTCGTCCATTCATCTGTGTGTGTTTTCTGACGTCGTTGCCGCATCTCAAAGATAAACTGAGCATGTACATAAACACCGGCCTCCAATTAACGTCTCTTTAAAAGCAGCGGCGACGGGTAGTAGACCTAACTATACATAATGTTATGAATTTTGAGAGCTTCGTGGAAGATTGGTCATGACAAACGGGCGTCCCTTTCTAAACAAATACGTTACCAAGATTGCATTCTGCATGTAGGACACGGGTAGGTCAGCATCTTCTTCAGCCTCCAATACCAATTCAAAGACAGCAGCCGTTTCTAGTACACCACTTCTTTCGGATGAGTCTTTAAACCAAGCTCACGTTTCCATATGACATTAGCTCTTGAGTGGGACGAAAAACACCAAATCTACCAATTTCTAGTATATGTACAAAATTTAGGACAAAAATTGGCAGATAGGACGCCGAAATAGTTGTCCTACGTTTAAGACAAAATCTGAGAACTTCCTAAATTTCTTGAGTTTGATGAAACACGACTTTTGTCTTTAAAACGTCCTGGGACATTTTTAAGGACAAAATCTTGTCTTAAACACTTTGATGAAACTGGCCCCTGATTTAGTAATGGAGCATATTTGGAGCAATGAAGATTTACTCTTTTGTAATATTACATTAAATACAATTGTATCAACGTACCAGCAAGCCAATTATTTTGGCAGAGAATACATCCATGATCTCTATTAAGTTGACTAGATTTTCTGTCCGAGATTGCAGCTTGTGAATAACATTCTGGAGTTCCTTGCAAACACAGTCATAGAACCATTTCTCTGCCTTTATCGTGTGTTCCACAAAACACCAGGTGACCTGTTTGATTTCTTTCTGTTTCTCGTCAAAGTTTCTAAAGATAATATCTTTGGTATCTCCGATTACATGACTTCCCATAAAGCTTAGAGGTCTGTCATTGAATACACAACTGTATTCTCCATTGTCAAACATTTTTCTTAGAATTTCAGGATGACTGATGACAATGTAATGTTTCCCTAGAACTTTAAACATGAAAAAGTCTCCATGGATTTTCTGCCATTCCATGAACTTGTGATGCATGTGACTAGTGTCAATATTAAAAGCTTGGCCAATCAGAGGTGGTCCACGTGGTCCAGGTGGGCGGCAACTCTTACAGTCCTTAGAACTCTCCATTATGTCAGTGGGGGCTGGTAGATGACGCTCTCGCTCTTCGATTGTAATGGACTCCGTCATTCTGTAAGGTACAAATTGCTTGAGAACAAAAATCCTGACACATACTCGAAAATTGAATACTAAATGTCATATACATATATATGGTCCATTTAGTATTCAATTTTCGAGTATGTGCAGGATAACATGTCGGTTTATTCAGTGAAATAGGTTTATCCCCAAAAATCATATCCGGTTCAATCATCTCCGATTATATACCACAGCCATGACTAGACAGAAGCCGCGCAACATTTACAATCGGTTGTAAATTGAATATCAAGCACTAAAGTACAAAAGGAAAAGGAAGGATGAAATAAAAAATACATTAATGAGTGTTTACTAGTGGCAATATCCGTCTGCATTGTTAACTTATTATAGTGATTGTTATATCATTCCCACGGGGACTCAACTGTTAACTGTGATTATTGATGCGACGTGGAATGTTAACGCATGCTATTATGAAGTTTCGTACGCGTCGGCGAGATCGTTACGAATGCGACGTTCCACATCCTCTGCCCTTGGACGGTAAGTAACACATGTTTTGCTCTCGTGAAAATAAAAATCGGCGTCCACTTTGCAAAATTCGTCTACGTTCCCATTTGGAGTCAATTGGAATACTTAAACCTTTTGTGTTTTTCAGATAATGGTTTATAAAGTTGACCGGTAGATACAACTTTGCCACGGAAACATTACATTCTTAAAGTCCTTTTGTTTTTCTTTGTCTTGGCCGTAAACTAAGAAGTATAACACAGTGGATGTCTGAAAAAAACCCACAAGTGCCGTAAGTATTCCAAATGACTTCAAGTGGGAACATAAAAGAATTTTGCAGATCAAAGTGGACGCCGATTTTGTAAACTCGCGCGACTTTGTTTATTTTCACGAGAGCAAAACATGTGGTACTTACCGTCCGAGGGCAGAGGATGTGGAAGGTCGCATTCGTAACGATCTCGACGACGCATACGGAATTTCATAATAGTATGCATTAACATTCCACGTCGCATCAATAATCACGATTAATATACATTGTTACTCGGTTAATACTTGAACTATTTCTATACATTATTTGGTCGGAATAGAATAAACATTGTTCCTACTGTTTGGTTGTCTTTTGATGGAACAGCCCTAGACGGGTTATGGTCAACTCGTACTTTTTCCAACTTGTCACTAGTCAACTCGACTTTTTTTTTTTTTTTTTTTTTTTTTTTTTTAAATTTTATTGCATCTTTTGTGGCCACAGTTGTTATCTGACACCCGAGTGAGCAGAATTTATTATGTAAAAATAACAGATAATTGAATAAAAAGGTACAAGTAGGCAATGATCAGGAAATAGCGCAATCAGAAAGAAATTCCCACTCCATAAACGAGGGGTGGGGAAAAAACTAAAAAGACACTTATGTACTTATACCAGGAAAACATATAGTAAGCCGAGTGAGCAGCTATTCCCCAATAGGCGGCCACTCAGTTACCTGAACTGAACTAAAATATGAAGACGTACATAAGGCTCAAACAGCACAAAAATTCGACTCCAAAACACATAACAATAAGAAGTCTGTATTCTTTTACCTTGGACATGGCAATGGATTCGGGGAGTAAGAAGAAGAAGTGGAAGTTAATATTCAATCACTCACTGTATATGGGAAAATAAAGAAAAGTAGATCTAATTTTGAGAATAGTATTTAATTCTATGCAGTAAAATCATGACAATGAGACAAATAGTATGTCATACACTGATTCGTGCGGCATGTGTTTGGTCAGAAATTATGTCTCTAGTTTTGGGTATAGGAAATAAAGCGATTGTACAATATTTACCATTTTAATCTTGTGGCACTGACAGAAAAATGCAAATTCAGAAAGACACACTTATGTTTGTCGAAGAAAAAACAAACAAACAAAATAATAAATCAAACAATAATTAAATGTTTTCATCATAACGAAAATCATTGCCTACCTCTCCCACGAGCCTCGCTGATTGATTGCTTTGTAATTGTATAGAAATATCTACACTGATTAACCTCTTGATAACAAAAGGTGCAAATTGGCTTAAGTACGAGTTGACCAATTAAAAGTACGAGTTGACCCAGTTGACCACAGTACGAGAAAAAAATAAATACGAGTTGACCAACACCCCCTAGACACACATATTTTGTGTGTGTGTGTGTGTGTGTGTGTGTGTGTGTGTGTGTGTGTGTGTTTCTACTTAAACTATGGCTGATAAAATGATACATTCAAAAAATAATAACCGCCTGTTCTGGGCCCTTCATTTACCTGTACCGGTGGCGTTGATGACGCTTTGTACCGTCTTCTAACACTTTTTAGTGCAAATGTCGTGTGTCTAGGGCAAATGATGCTTTGTCGCGGTTGATTGTTTCATGTGTTAATCATGACGAATAATCTAGGGCACAATTATCATAATCGGTTTCATCAAGCAACAAAAAACTCTTACCCATTTACATTTTTTGCATAATGAATACGTAGACCGCATAATTTACTCTACTAAAAGTGACTGCTGAAATGTCGCAATTAACTCTTATTAGGTGGACAAATTATACACAATGAAGTCTTTCACAGCGGTTCAACAAAGGAAAAAACGTAAGATGATACTATAGCTTTGGCAATTTATGCATGGAATGCGGAAGGTGATACATGTGCCTTTGAAGGTTTGCGCATTGAATACACATCTTTATGGACAATGCTTGGTAATTTTGGATCCGAGGTCTGGTAGACCACAGCGTAGAACGACTCTAGTCGGTTAAGAACAGCTGTATTGAGACAGACTGGCGTTTGCAAAGGTTATAGAAATAAACGAAGAAGATGCTCCTACTCTTTCCTCTGGAGAGGACGCAAAATGAGGACAGGCGTTAAGCAGGAGTTGATTTTGCCATTTCATCAGAACTTGTTGGAATGAGGTCAATGGCCGCACAATGACATTGAGACTTCCCCAGTTGGGCAATAAACATACCATCTTTATCTGAAGTTGTAGGAAAACACGATAACAATGGTCTCCTGCTTCTACGGTAATGTGATTCCGTCTAAATATCCGAAACAAAACATTCGGATCAAAATATCTCAAAGACAATGTCCTACTGCAGAAATAGAATGAACAGATTGCGAAAGCTACGAAGACTGTGGTGCATTTGGTTGTCAGCAAAGATTGCTATTCGCATTCACCCTACGAAACCAGCAAGAAAGTAAAGGCAAGAAAGCTCCTACGAATATAAACTGGAAGTTTCAAAGCTGAACCAAGACAGCGTGAGATAGATTTTCCCAAAGACGTTTGTAGTTACTAACTAGGTGCAATCAATTCTATCATTGGATCTAGGAGAAAACTGGACAGTGTTTCAAAACGAGAGCGGTTCGTTCTTCAACTGCAACTACGCAAGGACACCCATCTCGCAAACATCAAGACTGGTTTGACGACAATTAGGAAGAAATTCAGCCTTCTTGCAGAAAAACGTCGCCTACGCAAGAAACATTTAGATGACACTAGTTCGGTATCTAAGGTGTCATCCGGAAACAATAAATGTAAGCTAGTCCAGAATAAGATCAAGGGCATGCAAAATCCGTGTCCTGTCTTATTGGCGAATTCTATTCACGCTGACTTAATAAAGGCAAGCCGCCCATGTCAAGAGTAAACATATTTTTAAAGAAAAAAAAAATAACATGTATTAAATTTTAAGAAATGGAAAAGATATTTTAAAAAAAAATCCAAAATGCAAGTTGAAAACGATTTATTGCAAACACACTGCTTAGTTCAGGGCTCTTTCGGTGGCTACAGGTGCTGCATTGGAAAATCGGCGGAACACTTCGATAGCATAAATGACGAAAGACTTCCACAGATAGTGTTCTGCTTGGTGATTTGCTTACCCTCTTACCTTCTCAAAAAAAAACAACAAAAAAACAATTGCATCAGTTCAACAACTGTCATATGGCGAAGACAATTCCAGTGGATGTTTTTAAAAACTTTGGAGGACTACCCATGCTCTTCAACTCGGCCACCGCGACACCTTAATTAACAGAGCCGGTCGATGTGCGCAGTGTTAGTAAGAAATGTATTGATATGACTGATGATACTAAGTTTTTAATCCAGAAAATAATTTGAAGTTGGAATACAGGAAACATTTCTATAAACTTAATGCTACATGGTACCCACTTTATGACTATACCAATCGGCTACAAAGGCATTAGAAATAGAGAAATATTTATCAGGTGGGGATAGGTGGGGATAGTGATATCAAACGGTCTTGAAACGCAGTTAATATGTCACACTTTTAACCAGTTATATTATGCTGAAAAATTAAGTAGTATTAAAAATCATGTTTACATACCAATCAGAATATATGTGATCCAGCATAACACATTTCCATTTTCACTATATTTGTTCAGCTCTTTCTCTTATCTTTATAATCCAGCGTCTGGATTTTAACTACCATGCACCAGACAGCATACCTGGTGAATTTACGATATACAGTATCCTGGCGTATTTTGATTAAATTTACTTAGGTCTGTTTGGTCAGGTATTTCTTATTTCACATAAAAAAATGTGCAGATGCAGGCGGAAAATAGAGAAAGCGCAGAAAGTTAAAATTTTATTTTATTTAAGTAGCATCCAGAGATTGTTTTCAAAACAGACAAGATAGCACATAAGTCGTGTTGTTTAAAGTTATTTTTTTTTCTTAATTCATTCATGCTGAAAATAGTTGTAGGTCAGCTAGCGGCTAAAACACGATAGTAAAGACAGATCAACATTTATCATTGTTCCGCTTGTTAACACAGTATCATTTCATCATACTAAACACCCACCAGTCTTAATTTGTCGAATTTGTCATGGTTCAATAGCAAAACACAGTAGACAAAGTTTCCCATCTAGATCCGTTAAAAATATGTAAAATATAATCCACCGGAAAAATGGTTAAAATCAATTGCATTGGTACCAGGGTTGTACAAATCAGTGTATCTTAAATAGAAACCATTAAACCCACAGGCAAGCATTTGCATCTTATGGGTTGATTCTTTCAATTTGACTCCGAATCTTCATGCCTGTTTTCGTACGAATATTGCTAAGACTCTCTGTCATTTTTCTTCTTTTTGTATGTATTTTCCTCAAACCGCTGGGAGCACCCACTTAATGTGGTATAAATGTCAATTATATCAATAAAAGTTTTTTTTTCACTGAGAATCTAAAAGGTTGTGCACTTTACAGTTTCGTGTGAACTTCTTCACAATATCACTATTTACACATGTAAAGTGTACATAACCACAAAACAAAATGCAAAAGTAAAATAACCCTCCAACAAAACACAGTTCCAACTCCTGGCCACCACAGAACAGGCAAACCGATGAAATTCCCAATCTTTTTCTGTCACTCAAGTGAAAGACATTGCGAACACCATTAAGGTCCTCTCCTTTTTGATTGGTTGCTTACAATTAGAACGAATACAATTTACGTGAACACTGCTAACATCATCGTCACTATCAACATATAATGTGTCAAGAGCTTTTTGGTGGATTGCCAGTTCCAGTAAAAGTTCAGAAGCTTGTGCTGGACTTTCCCGAGACACTACACTCCCTTTTCCTGTTCATTTTCACCCAGAGCGAATCCTGTTCACGTAATTGTGGAACGACTGCAATGCTATGCTTGTCTTCTGGTGAAGCAAAATCTGGTTTTCTAGCCGACTTACATGTATTTTCCAGAAAATCTAGAACGAGCCACAACAGCGGGATGTTTCTTCCGAGTTCCGACAACGTTTCACTGGATTCACAGTAACATGTTCGGTGACCTCACTGGCGTCCTTGGCTTTGATTGGCTTTTCAGCCCGAAAACTACATATCACTTGTAGTGACGAGCTGTCCTGATATTTCCAGGGATTAAAGGAAAACGGTTATCCGCATCACTCTCCAGTCCATGCAGAACTAAAATCTAAGGCTACAAATCTGAAGCAAGTCAACAGGAAGGCTAACAAGCTAAGGCTGCTTTTTAGTAATGTCAGATATAGACGGTCTATCACTACGCAAAGCTGGGCAACACAACAGAAAATGTTCTGTCACTGTGGTTTCACAGTCAATTTTACTCAACAAACATGTTGGTTCTATCTTGTTCTGGGGTTAAATGCCGATCTGTTACACTGCAGGATATGAGATGTAGATGACACAACTAGTATATAGCGAGCGGCTCCAGTGGCCGAGCGGTTAAGAGCGCTGTTTCTTAATCACTCGATCATCTCACCGCTGTGTCTGGTGTGGGTTCGAGCCCCGCACTGGCCACATGTAAGACAAGCCAAGTTCTGCTCGCGGGTGAGCCAGGTGGTTTTTCTCGGGGTGCTCCCGTTTTCGCCCACCTACTGATTGGCCCGACTCATATGAGCTGAAATAAACTTGAAAGGGTTTAAAAAAAATCTGTTACTACGGGTTTGGTTTCAACATAGAGAGTCCACACATAGTCGATCATCACCACTGTCTGGATCACACTCTTTGCTAGCTGGAGGTCAAATCTTTCTATTGAGCCACAGTCTGCTAAGTATGTAGTACACATGATTTAGCTACCGCTACATCATCTACGCAGGCTGGTGATGCTCATGATCCAATCTCAACGATTGTGGCTCCCTAGCCTATCGCGGATTGAATTTCCGGATGCTTTGTAAAAATCCATACTCAACACGCCCCCTTGCATGACACCCTGGTGGTTATCAAATTCTTCTGAGAGTTGTCCATCCCACTTGATGTGTTTTAAACTGTTTATGAGGTTCCAGAGTGCATGTTCAATCCTCAAGTGCTATTACTAATACACAGTAAGCTGGAATGGCTGACGACATCTATGAGTGTTAAAGGGTGTTAAGAAAGTTCGTTTTGCAGTTTACCACATGATTTTAAAGAATGTTATATAGACAGAAACTAATTAAATGATGAATTTCCCATAAATCATTAATCTGTTGTTTTCTCAGGTACAATATAGCAGTTGAAACACCGATTAACATAATTATTATATATTTTCTAAAGATTCTATATTTCACAAATTCCGAAATTACTTGATTTTTTGAGAGAAAAAAAGTAAAAATGTTGTTATTTGATTTTTCTTTACATGTTTATAATCGAAGACACCACAAAATATTATAAATGGAGAATAAGTACATGTGTAGTCCATCTATTAAGTTTTTTTCCCATTAAATTATGGATGATTTTTACGCATTGGTCTTGGCATGGCAAAGATATCCAGTATACCCCCATTTTTGTGTAAAAGTTCAACAATGCCAGTGTTTGATGGCCATTTTGTTCATTATCAGGTTTCTTATTTAAGATAGCTTTGCTTTTATCTTTCCATATACATCCAAATTCAAGTCTGGTTTTGTCATTTTTTAGTTTTACACATTAAAATCCAGCTACCAAAAACAATTTTTGTGTGGAACGAACTTTCTTAACACCCTTTATATACGTGGGTACTTGAGTACCTGTTGTTATGATATATTCTTCAACTATCAGGGAGCAATTCATCGGAGAGGAACTCTCTCTGAATCCCCTCTGTAACGGGTTTTGATTCTCTGTCCTTTCTATTAATAGCGCTTCCAAAATCTTGGATATAGTGGGTTGATAGTCTTACCATGATAATTCTCGGCATCCAGATTAGAACCTTTTCGCTTTTAAAACTACTGGCGTCAGGACTCCTAGCTTCATGCAGTCTGCAGCACATCCCATCCTGAATACTGAATTGAATAGATGTACTGATGCAGGCGTTGTAAGTTCTGCACAATGTATGAAATGCTCTGACTGAATATTAAAAATATCTGCTGACTTCCCTGTATTTAATGATTAATTGTCTTAAATGTTTACAGGTAAAACTATTTTCACTTCTGCATATGCCAATTATCTCATTTAACTCAAGCCCAACCAGATTCTTATAGGATTATCCTTTGGCGTTGCACAGGACTATCATTTGACGTTGCTAGCTGGCTGAAATGCTGATGCCAGCATGGACAATGTTTCACGACGGTAACTCTCGAACTAAGTGATGGCCCCTATCATGTGACGTTTTCACGCCTGCGCCGTGGCCACTCTCTCTTCTGAATCACGCCCCTTCAAAGCCTGCGAGGTATCACACGGAGATCTCATGCTAAGGAATGGCCCCTGTCATGCTTGCTGTGGACATGAGACAGCACTGTTCCAATCCTCGCTCTTTAGTTCTTGGCCACATTTTATTATCAATCTTCACCTGTATTATGTCTTTTCAAATGCTGGGACAGAATAAGCCCTCTAGGTATCAAGCGCAGCTTTAAGGCCTTAAATCGCGAGATTAAACTGTTTGACCTATCGCTCTCGGATGATCACTCAGTATACATCGTTACAAGAGACCAGTTCACGCCTACAACCTCGAGCCTATGGAGTCAAACCTGACATACATGTCAGTATGAAAGGCCTGTCCGTGTAAAAAAGTTCGGCCATTCGGTCTTTGTTATGCGCCAGCTATGTTTTGAGAGGTTAATAGACAAAGTTCTAAATGGGCTTCCTTGGAAATCATTACAGTAGTATAAGAACCTTGAAAAAACTGCCTCGCGATTGTAAGCTCAAGACTATATAACCTGCAGCAGCCTGGGGGGTTAAACCTATCATACATGTACACGCTGTGAATCTTTGAGATCGCATGTCTCAGGCCTACATGCATCTCTTGGCAGAGCCATTACATCATATGCACATGGTGGTATTTGCCGACTTGCACATTGAACATGGAAGTTTTAATAACCACACTGCATGTATAGAAGTGGATATCAAGATAAAACTGAGCACCACATGTTAATTTAGCCTTTCTTTTCGCCGACATATATAAGTAGCTTAATGGCAATGATTCGGGCACTCTTAAAATCAAGTTAAGCCCTCCAGTTATTTCTTTACAGACCTTTCAAGGCAGTTCTACTGTGATTTATTCAAATGTCTGTTTTTACTGTCTGCCTATTTCTATGGTATTGCCATCTTAAGTTTAGTTGATAAGAGCCACATCGATACCTTGCTTAACTTGAAAGAGCTAGTCATCTTGCTCTGTTGATGAATTTGTGAATTATCTTGTTGTGTCATTTATTTCATGCCAGCTGGGTTGGGAGTTTAAAAGCCTAGGTTATATAAAGGGCTATAAAAGGGAATATTGGGGGACTTATCTCACAAACTGCCTAGAAACCAAAGAGATAACACCTCCGGTACGGTGTACCTCCTGAAAAATCCAATAATTAATTAATCTGATTGGCTGTTGATGCTACCTGAGAAATATCTGAATGTCCTCGCTTGTTTGAATACAAGGCCATAAATACCTATGCAAATACCTGTGAACAATTTTATTGCACTATATTCCAACAAGTAATGCCTTGGGGATTATCAATACGACAATCATTATGGCAGTAGCTCCACAGTAGCTAATCTTTACCTGGTTTACATATAGATAGAGAAAAATCTTGTTAATTCAAAACCATTTATTCAAACAGAGATAATGAATCAACAATAATATTGAACATAACTCCTTCATTTTATGCTTGTTTATTTGTTTGTTTTGATGATTGACATCCAAGTAAATGGAATGTCATCATAATTTTTTGGAGATTCTACCTGATCATGTAATATAGCATTCCAAGTAAATAACTGAAGCATATATGTATGGACAATTTGACTTCTGTGTAAAGACTTTTCCTGCAAGTGGTTTAGGCCTTCAAAGTGGTTTAATTAGGCCTTTAAAGTGGTTGAGTGTGTCGGTAGCAGCTTTGTAGGACCACATCCAACAGCCCATGCTTCTTACAGCCCACATAGGTGAGGGTGTTAGTTTAAAGCAATCATTATAGCACATTTATATATAACTCATATATCCATATAACAAATTCAAAATTTGAAAATAAATCTTTGAACTCTCCAACCAACTCCATAAAAAAGAAACAAATAAAGAAGATATAAACATGATAAAAGAGGTTTCAGTTAATTACATGTACAATATATGGAATGTGGAGCATTAAATATCATACAAACAATATAATTTCCTTCCAAACTCGGTTCAACCAGGTGTCAATGGGCAAATATGCTCACACTTGAACTGCCATTATATACCTATATTTTGTGGTGCCAGGACATTTGGCTTTTTTCTCTCGAAAATTTCATTTGCAATTTTCATATAAATGCACAAAAAAGTATATCATTTGCGCTCAAGTTAAAGAGTTAAATTTGCATGCTTATTTTACAGCTCTTTCTAGGCAATAATATGTCTACAAACCAAGCATGAAAATTCTCAATAACTAGTAGCACTCAATAAGTCAACTGCTTAGAATTGTAAACATCTATTGTGCAAAATTAAAGAAACACTTTTTTTTTTTCAAAAAATTTAGTTTATGGAAAAATAAAGACATGTATCAGCTGTACAGTAACTGCAGTGCATTTGTTTTCACTACAAAAAACAGTACAATCCCTTTTCTTCTCAAGTCTGAAATTTTCAGCTAGCCTTCTTTTGTGACTGTACAAGCTGATTTTATATGGGCCTTGTCAGAGACCAAAGCTCTGTTTTTTATGTGGAAGGGCTCTATCATATCCAATGGAGTTCCCATGGCAACCTCCCTCACCATAGACTCACTTGTATTAAAACTAATAATTGAGCCATAACCTGGGAAAACAAACAATATGAGTGTCCGACCAGGTCTGACACAGACCGGTCTGTACTGTCACAGAAACAGGCTAGAAGTTTCAGATTTGGGATTTAAGAAGAGGGATTGTACTATCTGTGTAGTGAATAAACAAAGGCGCTGATCAGCTTCGGGCAGGGGCGGATCCAGGATTTCTGAAGAGGGGGTTCAAATGTACAAAAGAGGGGTTCGTTTGCCTAATTTTACACAAAATCTTCTGAAATTGCCCATGAAAATGAAATAATTTTGGTCAAGAGGGGGGTTTGAGCGAACCCCTTGAACCCCCTCTAAATCCGCCACTGATTCGGGGTTACCACCAAGCTGGTCTGCGCATTTGTTTTTGCATAGGCAAATTTTTGGTTTTCTGATGCGGCGGATCATATTATAATTTGGAATATTCTAGACCTCAGTAGAAACATGAGTGATTCCACATACAGTAAATATAGCTGTAATGTTTTCTGATTACATGGCACAAACAAGATATCCTATTAGTATTTAATGTGTACCAGTCCGATGTACCAGTTAAGCATGAGATTTTGTTGTTGCTCAATCAGCAGAGAACATGTAGGTGTATGTTCTATCCTATATACATTTGAGCCGCCTCGTGGGAAAACCAACAATGTGGTTTCCGAACAGGTCCAACACAAACCGGCCTGTACAAGCACAGAAAAGAGCTAGAAGCTTGAAATTTCGGATTTAAGTAGAAGAGGAATTGTACTATCGTTACCGCGAAGCTGATCTGCGTCTTTGTTTTCGCATATGCAGATTGTTGGTTTTCTCATGAGGTGGCTCAATTATACTTAATCAAAAAAATAATGCATCACCTTAAAAGTTAATGTTTCCCCAACATGGTTGACAATTTGAGGTAATGGTGATGTTAATATTAATCAACATATTGGTCCTAAAATACCACGCTTTGCATTAATCTGAAACCGAACAACATTAGCATGTACTCATGCACATTAACTAACGAAAGTAGGCTAAAGAATTAAACTATAGTGTAAATTTGCACTCAGAAATGCAGCTATTCTTTATTGACGTAGCAACATCACAGGTTTGTGATGAATGGTAAGTTTGTAACATTTTTGACATTTAAAGTTTTGGATTTGTGATATTACTATGGAAATAAATTAAAAATTATGTCAAAATGTAAATATGTCATTTATACAATAATAATAGATGTATCACTGGAGGCTAAACTATTCCTGATTCGACTTTGTATATGCACATCACCTTAAAATTTTGGTTGCTCATAATGTAAGGTATTGCAGGTTTTGAATTACAGAAATGAGAGTTCCCTTAGTGTCTTTGTAAAATGTCAACAACCACAAGAGATAGTTTTAATTTTTATCAATATAAAATCTAAGGTTACAAAGGATACAACTTGTCCGTATTTTATCCCTGGGTAAACAGAATGAACATTGGTGATGCTAAAAGCATTTTAGTAGCTAGTGATGTATTATTTTTGTGTTTCAGTATATTTGTATGCCTTTTTCTGGGATTCAGACACTGACTGATTTCAATGATACAAAATGGTAAAAACACGAAAGTATGGGAATGTCTTGTGTAAAAAGAAAGAAAAAAGAAGAAGAAAAAATCATACATGTATTAAAGCCGCAATAAACATTTTATGGTAAGTGTTTGGTGTAAACATTATACAATGTATATAGAAGGTGTATGCTTTTGATTCTTCTACATAAAAGGGTGTAGAATTAGTCAGGTTCTTTTATTATGCCTTGCAAACACATTCTACGCGTAACCAAATTAAAGCATATATACAAAAAATAAGCACCAACCATTAACAAGAAATCAACACAGTAATTGTAAAACATCGAATCAAAAGATGGGGAAAGCTCAATACAGAAAATGTGAACAACAATGACAATGCAAAAATATAGGTAGAGATTCTGTGTTTTGTTTGAAATGCTTTAACTGAGCTACTATAGTATATACATGAATTTATTCTTTTATGTTTACTATCAAATAAACAAACTTCAACTTTTGTCTACATTATTGCACTTTCAAACATTTATCATTGAAGTTTGTCTATAAGTTGACTTTGCCAGACTTGCGTACTAGTAAGAATGCAGAAAGAAGGAAAAAATTTTCCAGTAAATTTCTGTATTCTATGAGAAATTAAGTTTCACAATTAACTCTTTATAATCTTCTCAAAAATTTGCATAAACACTTTACAAAAAAGAAAAAAAAAAATTGTTTCTGTTTTCAATGTATCTTCAGATTGGTGAATGCACAAGTGTAGATCACACGTATTATATTTACAACATTATTTGTTATTCATCAGGACAACATGTCTGTTTAATGTATACTCCCTTATACCCAACTTTTATATGGTATAAGGGTATGACTATTTTCCTTATTTTTGCTTCAAAACAGAGATTGTGGGTAATCGTTAGAACCCCCTTGGTGAGGCAGTTCTAACATATACCCACAATCATTCTTTTGTGCAAACATGAGAAAAATGTGGAAAATTTTCTTCTGAAAATGTTTATTTATTATAACTTAAATAATCTGTATATTGCATGGGCAAGTTTTCGTAATGATTTGTTTCTTAGTGAAGACAAGACGTACAAACTGCCAGAAGTCAAACTAAAGAGCAAGGTCACTGATTAGAAAATAATTGACTCAATGTAAGAAGATAGAAACAGACCCCTATACAATATGATGACGTTAAACTAACAGTACTTCTGATTGTATACACTAACAATATATACGAACATCATTACTCAATAAAAATAAATCTCTTTCAACATATATACAGATATTGCAACAACATACAAAATATGATATGTAAGTTTAACAGCATGAAGCTGGGTTCCAGAAACACAGATAAGGGGTGTATTTGATGATATAAGAAAGATAATTTGGCTAAGTTCTTCATTAAAGCCTATGTTGTGAGGGCTCAATACACTACGAAAACATGCCCATGCAATATACAGAAAATCTTTAGGTTGTAAAAAATCTAAAATTTCATTAGAATTTTTTTTATATTTTTCTTATCTTTGCTCAAAACAATGATTGTGAATATACGTTAGAAGTGCCTCGGCAAGGCTGTTATAACGAGTTACGAGTACCCACAATCTATGTTTTGGAGCAAAAATAAGAAAAACAGGTATACCCCTGCATACCCTAGTTTTTCTTTATAAAAGTGGGGTTTAAGGGTGTATATATTGCATGGTTATGTTTTCCTGATGAGAATCACATAGACAAGGTGTTTCTAATGAGCACAAGCAGCTTTTATGAAGAAATAAGCAAAATTATCCCTTAATTATCCTCAATTATCCCCTTTATCTGGCCTTACACAATTTTACGAAAACTGAGACTTCAGATTTTTTCACACAGAGCAAGCGACTTCTTTGTTTGATATGTTCATGAACATCCCAGTCAACAATGTTTAAGTAATGTCAGGAACAAGACATGACCTGCGTAGGTTCCAGGTCTAAAGGGTGTACAATTTTAAACATGTCTTGCTCAGGGACACAAACCAGCATAAATAAAGAGTTTGATCCCACAGCCTCCCAATTTGGAGTCCTACACTCAACCACTAGACCACTCTGCTCCCCAGATACTGCTTCACATGTTCCAAGTACATGTATTCACTAACTTATACAAGTTCAATTTTGGTGTAATCTCAAATCTTTGATATAGACTGGAAAGCTTGAAGTTTTATCACATTGTTGCTTGGCAACCACAATCACTGTCCTGTGTTGCTATGGTTACTGCTATGCAATGACCAATGGTTCATCATCGGAGAAACCTCGTATCATTGGGGAATCTTCATCCTCACCTATGAATAGAGACGTCCAAAACTATTACAAACAGTTCAAACACGGTATACCGGTAATGCACACCACTATAATGCAGCTTTTCACTGTACCACAGCCATGTCATGACTCCACTTTTGACATCTAACTACATGTCTATTGTAAGTAACCTAATTTAACCTGGTTTCACAACTGTCTCTTTCTATGGACCCTAAAGTTAGCTTTATAATGCGGCTGGCCTGAACTACAAATTGTATGCACTCAAGTGAGCTTATAATCAATGAAGATGTTATGGTCTAAATCAGTGCAGTTGATTATATTCAATTTCAAACTGGTCAGAAATCCAGTGAAACAGATACCTTAAAACATTTTTCAAATAAGGTATCAATCCAAAATACTTTCAAGTAAGGTGTAAATCCAAAATACTTTCAAGTAATGTGTCAATCCAAAATTACAAAGTCTACTCCTGATTTCCTTGTCCATAACTGCACATATGCAAGAATAATTATTATGGCTCTCTTTTCTCTGTTATATTTTGTTTATAAATGTAATAAGTTTTATTATGGTTATAGTTTTCAACTGACAGTAACTCATTTTACCTTACTGAGTGATGACAACTATCTCATTAGGGGACAATACGTTTGCGCAACTTTTTCAAAATTTATGTTTGCGATACCATACGTTTGTGCAGATTTTTTCAATACGTTTGCGCGAATACATCTGCGCGACTTTTTTTTCCAGGTAAATACAGGAATACAGATACAGTGTAGACCACGATGAGTTACAACAATATGTACATGTACAGGTACCCCTTCAGTATTTCAGATAAAATATATATTTTATCTGTTGCCTCCTGTTCACCAATCATAGAGGTGGGAAGTAGGATTTGAACAGGGTTTTTTTTATTTCAATATTTAATTAAAAGCACACACATGTATATGAAAAGCACATATATCCCAGTTTATTTAAAAGCATGTGTATTAAAAGCACTATTCAGCACACTTTCTGTCAAACAGCAACTAAGGCGGTTCTTGATAACCCATACCAACTTGTAGACATTTAGATGTTCACAATTAGAGCTTTATATGACATTCATCTGACATTCAAGTCTATCAATTTCGGTAATAAAATTAAAACTAAAATATGACCATAAACCCGTTAAAGGTACTTGTATTAAAGGCATTTGTATTGAAAATTGTTTATATGGTCACAGGTAATGTCTTGAAGACGCGTCTTGGCAAAACACGTCTTTCAAAAGTTCGCGCAAATGTATAACCGCGCAAACGTTGTGTGAAAGTGGCAAAAAGCTCGCGACGTAGTGTGAAAGTGGCAAAAAGCTCGCGCAAATTTATGCATACAAAAGTCACGCAAAAGTCTTCGCACAAACATATTGGTCACGCAAACGTGCTGCGCCCTCTCATTAATACCTAGTTAGTTCTTTAAGAAAATACCTCAATCTATTTATAACTCTATTGTTGGGGTCTTAGCCATCTAGTCTTCGATTAGCATTCCCGTCCCAAAAATGATCAGTTATAAAACCAAACCCATGTTATAATGAATCATGTCATAAAAAGGTTGAGGTAGAATGGTATTATCTTATTAACAATATATTAGTACATGTAGAGTTTGAGCTTAGTAAACAGTACCTAAATGTCATTTTGGTCGTTTTCTCACATTTTTGTTTTTATGAGTGGGACTGTGGTTCTGATTGCACTAGTTTCTGATCATTGCTTACTTTTAACTATCATGCAATGCTTCAGTAGCGTAATTTCTCTCCAATGTCAGACATGTTAGCTAACTCATGCACATTATGGATTCTGCCTGTCAGAGTTATTTCCTATACCTTTATATGAAACCATGCCAACTTCATACATCTTGAAAAGCTTTAGGGCTGAATTGTTAAACAGGAAATATTACATGTAAAAGGAACTGATAGCTGGTGTCATACTAATGAGTAATCAATTATGGCAGCCATAACATGACTACCAAATACTGCCTTATGAGAATTCTGGGATACAGAAAAGATATTCTGAGAGATCAGATAGGTTTTAAATCAAAATCAACACTTAGACTATTCCTCCTACGACCCTATCTGGATACACAACAGCTTTAAGATAATCTGTGAGGCCCATCAAGGTTCTCCGCTCCCTAAAATTAGTGCCTTCATCTCCCTGATAGTGTGTCCTCATCTCCCTAAAATATTTCACTTATACTTCCCAAAATTAGCAACTGCTCCCCTAAAATAATTTCTAATGCTCCCCAGCTTCTTAAGGACTTATGGGTGGTCACTGTATATACATAATTGAAGATTTACCTGAAGATTTACCTGTATAAAAAGCATGGTTTATTTTGTCAACAATGCTACATTCTTTAGCATGCTTTATCATGGGACTATTGAATATGTTGCAAATACATGGATTTGTGTATACATGATTGTGGAATGAGTGGTCAGCTCAGAGCAAGTGAGTCATTTTTCAGTTACTTCCGGGTTGAAATCGTAGGACCCATTTTTCTTAGCTTTTTGAAAACAATAAGACAGACTTTTTGATGTAGTCATTGACTTCAATCATATAAGAACCTGAAACAAAAGGCATGTCATCTTTCAGCAAACAATAAGCGCACACGATCCGCCCCAAGTTACCCACTTTCAGAATTTTCCAGAAAAACATGTTTACACTAACTTTTCCCAGAGAAATACATTTCCATGGCCCCAAAATAACTTTTAATTTGTCAGATTATGTATCCTAGACATTTAGGCTTTGCATATTTTTTATTCAAATGCATTCCATTTCCCAGGAAATGGGTCCCACGAAAACCAGTTACATTTCTAATTTTACACCATGCTATTTAAACTTTTAAAATAACTATATTGACTCGTTCCTAGTATCAGTGACGTCTATCAGCAATAAATACACATCATCATTTGATTGACAGATTCAAGAAAACAGTAGATTTCTGTTTTACATACCCCACCCACTCATGTCAATATTGATAAATCCTTAAAAATAACTAGAAATAAGTGTTTGTAAAACACTATGCCCCCAACTGTATGCTTGCCTCTAACCTGGCACAGTTTATATGATTCATTTATTTCATTATTTTTCAATGAAAATCATGTAAGCAAACAGTGTAGACCTGAGCACAAATAGCAAACTTGAGGACTAACAGTGATAATAGATGCACACTTAAAAATGGAGTTAAAATTTCACAATTCCGTAAGTCTGTCAAAATTTTACGGAAAGTCCTCAAAAGTTAATCAGGTGATCTTCTTCTCCTCCCCAATCAGTATATCAAATATGAAGACCCTAGCTAAAACCCTTTTTGAGATATCTTGCACACAAGATTTTTCAAATTTTGTTTTCAAAGGGACATAACTCAAAAAGGGGACATGACTCGGACATGAAAAAAATTATGGATCAACTATTTTTACATGAGGAATCTGTAAATGAAATTTCAAGACCCTAGCATTCACTGTTTAAAAGTTGCAAATTTCACCGAAAAGAGGAAAAATCAATCAAAATTTCAAAATTCCGTAATTTTGTCAAAATTTGGGGTAAAGTTCTCAAAAGTTAATCAGGTGATCTACTCCTCAGCCCCAACCAGTATACCAAATATCAAGGCTCTAGCTCAAATACATTTTGAGATATCTTGCACACAAGATTTTCAAATTTTGTTTTCAAAGGGACATAATTCAGAAAAGGGGAATAACTCGGACATGAAAAAAAAATATGGGTCAACTATTTTTTCATGAGGAATGTGCATAAGAAATTTCAAAACCCTAGCATTCACCATTCAAAAGTTAACACACACACAGACAGACAGACACACAGACAGACAAGCCAAAAGCAATATGCCCTTCCAACTTTTTCAAAGTTGGGGGCATAAACAGGCATTCTCTTCAACTCTGCATAACCCAGGAATGGCTTCATCTAACCTGTAAAAATTCTCCACATGAAAAACAAAGCAACTTGACAACTAAGAACAGAGTTTTCCTGTATACGTACCCAGCTCATCAGCTGCTGTGAATGTTGTAGTTCCGGAATGAGCCTCATAATGGCTGCTTGCAAAAGCACGGAATGATCTTTGTAGTCTTTTATGACGTATGATGAAGAATGCCAGTATGACGGCCAATGCTATGATGACCGCCGCCACGGACACGGCAATGGCAATGATGTTGGTCTTGTTGAGCTTCACTGTCTCCTCTGTCGCAGGAGCTGCTGCTTCTCCTGGAGGATATATTAAGAAACAATAAAGTGCTTGAAATTATCAACTTAAACCTGCTTCTTTTTTCTTAATAGAAAAAAATACTTATTAACCCTTGGACTGCTAATTTAAAAATAAATTATCAATAGGGTTAGCAGCCTCAGGTACCCTTGCTCGGTTTTCAATTCCCATGATCACACTGTAGTTTTTATAGTAACACAATGGAGGCTCAGGCTATCATATTACCAATAAATCATAACTATCATCCTTTGTAAAAATGCTTACATCGAAAGTTGGAATCAAACTTTCCTATAAAATGTGTCATTATTTAAATCTACAAACTACAATTTACAGCTAGAAGACCACTTTTTAATATTCAAAGATATTGTACAGGTATGTGATTTTTTTAAAATTTAACAGAAACTTGTACATGCATATACTATTTTTCAAAATGTAATTCTTTCCACTCACCCTCCACTGCAAATGATGGGAATTTGCTCATGGCCCCGGGATACCCATCTATCTTGTTGAGTCTAACAGCAAACCTATACTGCCGCCCTGCTGGTAAGTTCTCGTAACTGGCATACTCCGTCTTGACAATCTTGTACGACTTAAACATTTCCTCTTTACACTCTACATCTTTAACAGTTAAGTCATGGTCACAGTATAAAACCTCGTAACCCTGAAAAATACAAGAAGTAACATTTTATAAATCGAAGTGGCCCAAAGGACCAGGACTGCTCACCTAAGAGCAAACAAATAAAGTCACCTGAACTATTTTTCAGGTTAGACACTATATGTAGGTTTTGACTTACTGGAGATAGACATCAAGCTAGGCATTTCTACTTAGCTAAGCAATTCTGCTTCCTAGATGCCGACTGTCTAGTGGTGGGGAAAAGCCAAGGCAGTTCTCGACGTTTGGTCGGGAAACCACCGCACCCGGAAGGTGACAGTCAAACTATTGGTACATCTTGGACTATGATCAATATTTGAATTTAAAGCATCATTTCATTGATGCCATGCTTATCTTCAGGCTTTTTAACATACATATTAACAAATAAAACCAGTGGATATATGGTTCTAAGCGCGTTCAACTCTGCCTTTAAAAATTAACAGAAAAATACACAAAAACATTTTAATTCTAGATGGGACATAACTTGACAGATTAAAAACCTGTTGAAAGATTACTAATAAAAATAATTGTTAGATCCTTTGGAAGCAGTAAAAATACAAAGCTAGAAGATGGGCCATATTGTACAATTTCGGGTAATGAACCTTCATCAGTGACCCTTTATAAAACTGGCAGCGAAAGCCAGACATTTTGCTGCAATTTCAAGAATTTACATCTGTGTAGTCTAAACCAAAGACTCAAATTCCCAAAGGGGCCAAATAATCAAAATGCTGTTAAGAAGATGATTCTTAACATATAAAAATTTGAAATACTTCATATATATTCACTGATCCCAAGGGATCAAAAGAAAAATAAAAAAACCTGTTGAAATGAAATCAACAGGAGCCTTACTGTATTCAAAATTTTCTTTTAAGAACAATATACAGTCTAAATATTTTGTCATGACGAAAACTTGCCCACACAACACACAGAGATTTTTTGAGCTTTAAAAATTGAAAAATTTCTGCTGAAAAATTTTGATATTTTTTCTTATTTTTGCTCAAAACAAAGATTGTGGGTACACGTTAGAACTGCCTCAGTCTAACCAGTACCCACAGTCTATGTTTTGGAGCAAAAATAAGACAAATAGTTATACCCCTGCATACCCCAGTTTTGCTATATAAAAGTGGGGTTCAAGGGGGTATACATTACACAGACGTGTTTTCGTGATGTTTATGTTGACATGTCAGTAGAGTTGTGAAACATGATTTCCAACCATTTATAGGACAATATTAGCTTTGAATATGGTTATCCCCATTCTAATGTGCTATTTTAATTTTAGGCATTGAAAACAAAACAGTATTTTCCACCAAATGTGACATTAAACTGCATCATTGCATAAATATGTGTACCTGTGTAACAAGATATTAACAGCCGTTTATTAATGAAGAGAAAGACGTATTAATATTGCGATTCACACGTGCACATGCTTTTAGTGCATGGCTTTTACTTATGCTCGTTACCGGGCTCCACACAAAGCATGTGCTAATAATGAGAAACTGAAGTCTGCCCCAAGCGAGCATAAATATGAAAGCTTTTACGCGTATGAAAATGTGATGAGGCTGTAAAATATAGTGCACCATTATTTCTTTCGTTTGTGCAGAATTTATGCAATAATATCGATCAAAAATAATTTTGTCATTCATTAACATTCGCTAGGTCCCGAGAGGAGTGTTGAAAACCGAGGGCGTAGCGAATGTAAATGTGAATTGAAAATCATGTTTGATCCCTATAATATTAACCAATCACAAGCAACATTATTCTTAACGTTGGGATTCAGACAAAGCAAAGTTTTGACATCATTAAATCAGGGGATATGTTACATTTGCAAGTGCATTTGAATAGGGACTTACTGTAAACTTCCCTTCTGGTAGTTGTTTAAGGTCCCCTTTCCACATCAATTTTCCAAAAGCCATCTTATTGGTTTTATGATTATGTAGAAGGTCTCTTGGTCTATCATAAGGTGCTGAAAGTCAACATGAGCAATGTTACAAAAAAAAACTGTCTTTGGGGTTTTAAACCAGGTCTGACACTAACTGGTCTGTCTAGTCACAGAAGAAGGCTAGAAGATTGAAATTTCAGATTAATGAAGAAGAGAGACTCAAGGGAAAATTAGGAGCTGATCAGCTGCACAGATTCAGCAAAGATTTGCATCTTTGTTTTGTTGCAAGAAGCTGGTTTTCTCATGACACAGATCAAATGAAACTGCATAGATACTGTCGTCAGAAGAAACTTAGGATTTCCTACAAATGAGCTGCGTCATGAGAAAACCGGATTTTTACCTATGCAAAAACAAAGGCGCAGATCAGGTTCGCAGTAGCTGCGAAGCTGATCAGTGCCTTTGTTTTCACTACATGGACAGTACGATTCCTCTTCTTCCTAAGTCCGAAATTTCAAGCATCTAGCCATCTTCAATACCTGCACAGACCGGTTTGTGTCAGACCAGGTCGGAAACCCCGAAGACCCTGAAAACCTGTGGACTGAGAAGTTTTCCATATTATTGAACAGGCAATATACTCTGTTTAATGTAACACAGCACAGTATCAATATGGAACAGCAAAGCGACCAATATTTACAAATTAAAAATACAGTCCAACCTGTCTTAAGCAAGCAGCCAAGGGAAACACTAAAACCGCTTGCTTAAGACAGGTGCTTGCTTAATAGAGGTTATGTTCTGACACTAGTGTGGGCGTCCTAACCATACCATGTTAGCTAGAAATAAATAATAGCACTGTCCTGTCTACAGGATTAAAATGTATAAGGAACTGCAAACAGATGCAGACAAAAGGCACTATCATCTTCTTGATTAGCTCTTGGTATTATTTTCCACTATAAAAGTGGTAGCACATTGTAAAATTGTTCCATGAGTTATAAATCATGAATAATTTTGCCTTTTTGAGAGTATTTTTTCTCAGTAAATATTATTGAACAAGAAAAATCAACAGTTTAGACTTTTGTTTGCTTTGATTATAACGTTACACATGATGAAGGGATATGGAACTGACAAAGTAAAGACAAAATCTTTATGAAAAGGTGTTGCAAATGAATGCACAGTCTGTTACTACTGTTATTGTTCTGTCAGTGGTAATTGTCACTAAGCTCTCACAGACAAGTTGTCTAGGATTATCTTTTGAGACAATTTACAATGAATTATGGCAGCTGGAAGGTGTGAAGACAATTTTGACACTTGGCTGAGTTTAAATACCAATGTGAAAATATTTCTTTTCTATGCAATTGATGAAATGAGTGGCTGCTTAAAGCCAAAATTGGGTCAGGAACTAGTGGCCTCTGGCCACATAAGACAGATGCTTGCTTAATAGAGGTTCATTTACATGTAAAATCAATTGGGGGGAATGAAACTGCTTGCTTAAGACAGGTGCTTGCTCAATACAGGGCTTGCTTAAGACAGGTTGGACTGTAGATTCTCTGTACTTCATTTTCCTGAAAAAGTTTTAAATACTTAGTATCTTATACGTAATCATCATCAACCCAAATCATTTGAATCCTAATCTTTCTGTTCAAGGATAAGTTTTTGAAAAGAATTTTTTGATCATTTTATCTCTCCTGCCAAACAGGCTACAGGAATCTAGGAAAACATGTTGTGAAATGTACATGTATACCTCCTCATTCCCCAATTTTATACAGTAAAACTGGGGTTTACAGGGGTATACCTATGTTTCTTATTTTTGATCCAAAACATAGGTTAAGGGTACTCATTAGAACTGCCTTGCCGAGGCGGTTCTAACGTGTACCCACAATCAATGTTTTGAGCAAAAATATTAAAATATCGAAATTTTTCCAAGGAAATTTACATTTTTTCAGCTGAAAAAGATCTCTGTACATTTCATGGGCGTGTTTTTGTAATGGACTTACCCATAGTGACAGTAACTGTCTCTGATGGTCTAGCGTTCTGAGCTGACGTTAGCACCCAGAACCTGTAGGTGGCTCCCGGGAGCAGGTTGACATACACCAGGGACAACGCTGTCTTGTCAGTCTTGGTGTAAGGTTCATCAATTGATAATGACTGTTTACCATACACTTCCTTCCTGTACACAACATAGCCCTGGAAAGATACAGTCAGTACAATAATATGCCTAAATAATATACAGCAATTTTTAAGCTGCGAAAAATGAAGATTTTGGGTTGAAAAAAAAAATGATAGTTTTCTTAGTTTTGCACAAAATAGATTGCAGGTCTGATCATCAGTTTAAACCTTTAAAAGTGAAGTTTAGGGGGGATATAAACATCACAAACACGTTATCTTGATAAGTACTGTGCCTTTTAGCTGAATGATCAAAACTATGCACCAAGATGCCATAGGAAGCTCAATGCGCCTTGTAGTCTTTGGCAAATCGTTGGCAATAACTAATGTTATTAATTTTTATTACATGATGTTATCCTTTGAAAAGCAGCCACATTGTTCATAATCATTTATCCTTAATATGCTGTATAGCGTCCAAGAAAAAACAACAACATCCTATTATGTATACATACTATAGCTTCAAATTCTTCAGGACATGATGAGTGCCATGTGATGTTTGCAGCAGTTCTGTTGAGAGCAGTGACTACGACATCCTCCGGTGGGGCCTGGGGGTCTGAATAGAACAATATAGGGATCAAACATGATTTTCCATTCATTAACATTCGCTAGGTCCCGAGGGAGTGTTGAAAACCGAGGGCGTAGCCCGAGGTTTTCAACAATTCCCGAGGGACCTAGCGAATGTTAATGAATGACAAAATCATTTTTGATCGCTATTATTGCATAAATTCTGCAGAAAGGAAAGAAATAAGGCACAGAAACGAAAGAAATATGGTGCACTATATTTTACAGCCTCATCACATTTTCAAACGCGTAAAAGCTGCCGTTTTTATGCTCGTTCCGGGCGGACTCCAGTTTCTCATCACTAGCACGTGCTTTGCGTGGCGCCCGGTAACGAGCATAAGTAAAAGCCATGTATTAACAGCACGTGCGCGCGTGAATTGCAATATTAATGCATGGCTTTCTCTTCATTAATAAACGGCTGTTAATATCGTGTGTCACGGGTATTTATGCAATAATAGTCATTCATGATTAGCTCACAAAATACATACATCAGGAAAACATGTAAGTGAAATGTTTACCCCTGCAAACCCCACTTTTATATAGAAAAATTGGGGATTGCAAGGGTGTATCTACTTTTTTTTATTTCTGATCCAAAACATACATTGTGGGTACTCGTTAGAACCCCCTCGCCGATTTTTCTGGTGAATTTTTCAATTTTTACAGCGGAAAAATCTCTCTATATTAAATGGGCATGTTTTTGTAATGTACCTATGCAATTAACAGTCAATTTAGCAGCAGTAAAAATATTAAATCTTCACTGAAAAAGAAAATGCTTACTTTTGCCTAAAACATAGATTATGGGTACATGTTAGAACAGCCTTGCCAAGAAAGTCTAAACAGTACCCACAATTTACATTTTGGAGCAAAAATTAAAAATAAAAATTGTTTACTCCTGTAAACCCCAGTTTTCCTACAAAGAAGTGGAGTATTCATTACAGGGACATGTTTGTGTGATGAGTTAATCTACCACTTAGTCATTTATGTGGCAATCCCAAACAGAACCAGCCAGCCCATTCATTTTATTATTATTATATTTTTTACGGTAAATTTTCAAATTAGCATTGTTTATAGGCTTTTTGGAAAGACTCTGAAAATGAAAATTTGAATGGTGTGAATATTCTTCAGCATCTTCTGATGCTTCAGGCAATGTTTCAAAAATCATAGGTCTTCCCATTCTGAAGTTTTTGCTATTTATAGCCATGGTGGCCATCTTGGTCATGTGACCATGACCATTTATATTAACTTTTATTCCCCTTTCCTAACAATGCTCCACATAAAATTTGGTTTCGATTGGCCAAGCTGTTTCAGATTTTGAATGTTATGGTCATACACATGTATATAGCCCCAGGACAGGGGCAAACAACCCCCTGAGGACATTTATAAACACATTTTAGTACTATAGTGCCTGATGCTTCAAGCCAAGTTTCATTGAAATCAGTCCAGTGTCCAGAGAAGAAGATTTTTTTTAAGGGTTTTTACCATATATGGGCATGGCGGCCATCTTGGTCATGTGACCTGGATTATTTATAAACACATTGGTCCCCCTTCCTATAGATGTTTTATGCAAAAATTGGCTTTGACTGGCCAAGGGGTTTAAAGGAAGAAGAACTTTGAAAATGGTGCCTGCCTATCGTATAAGCTCACCTGTGTGAGCTAAAACAACGGAACTATGTCAAACTGCAATGTTTTATGGTATAACCACTTACCAAAGGCTGTGTTATTAGAAGCTCCGTGCGACAACTCACACCTGCCTCTCCCTGATGCTGCAACCCTGAATGTGTACAGTTCACAGGCCTTCAGTTTATCAACTACAGCATAGGTCTTTGTCGTGTTCAAGCTGAGAGCTCGAGCTTCCAGTGCCGACCAATGTAGATCTTCAGGGCGGTAATCATAGAACACAGTATAGTTCTGAAATCATTCGTTAGTTGGGATAGGTAACAGGAACAGTCCAGGGCACCAGTTATAAAACTTTTTTCATGCTCAACTCAGCTGAGCATGAAATTTAAAGTGCTCATAATTACTGAAATAACCAAAATTGGTTGAAATTTCAAGTTTAGATTGCTAAAGCCTGTAATTTATCCTGCTCATAAATGTTAAAATGCCAACAATTGTTGGCATTTTAACATTTATGAGCAAGAAAAATTAATTGTCTCAGCTGAGTTGAGCATGAAAAAAGTTTTATAACTCGGGACCAGATTTCTACCCCATTATTCATTTACTAGGCTATAGAGTTTGAAAAGTTAAACAATTATCTGACCTAAATAATTTGAAGCTTGGATACCTATTTCCTAAGAAAGCTTAGATCTTTTACAATCAAATGACTTTTGCCAAAATTATTCATTCAGACATAGGTATGCAGCAAATTTATGAACATGAAGGTTTCTGATATTTTTAGATGTCATAAATTTGACAAATTTCACTTCAAGGTTATATGACTGTTTGGTTGATTACATGTTCAATTCCCTCCTGTATTTCAAAGTTCCCAATGCATCAAACACTACTATACAGCCCCTTTCACAAGTTTGCCGTTTGAGCATTTAGGTCAATCAAGTTTGTGTATAACTATTTATTCTATTAGTGTTCCAGGTGCCAGGTGCTTTTAAAATCTATTCTGCATTATCTTTAGGTAATGATGTCACCTTCTGATAAAAACATTGTAATTGTTTAGTTAAAGCATAGTTTCATTTAAAAATTCTTTGCGCAACATATAAAGGACAAAAGCAGAATTTCATAAATTTTAGCATTTACCTATCATGCAAAGTTTGCATGCAAACTATTGGAAGAAGTAAACAAATTAAAAAAAAGCTACATGTATTGAGACTTTGATAAGACTAACCTCTTTAGCTAATGCCCCTGTTGGAACTGTCCAAGACACATTTAGTTTGGTAAAATCAATAGGATCAACTTTCATAATGGTGGGTGCAGAAACTACAGTCCCTGGAAATATAATAAGCCGCCGCATCAGAAAACAATCTGCATATGCGAAAACAAAGGCGCAGCGCCTTCGTTTTCACTACATGGATAGTACAATCCAGTTTCTTCTTCCAAAATTTCAGGCCTCTAGTCACTTTCTGTGACTGTACAGACTGGTTTGTGTCAGACCTGATTGGAACCCCAGATATACTTAGAAAAACAATTGAGGGATATGGTATTTGTTTCGATTTCATTGTTAAAGGTATAATTTTTTCTACCCAAATAATTAATAGATATGTAGCAGAACCATCACTGTGCAAAGATTCCATAAAATTTTCGCGTTGCCTGGAAGCGCTTCTCGCAGACTTGCAGAAACGTTGGAACACCCCTTAAATTGAAGTTCCAACTGTTGCCTACCCTACCCTACCCAATTCTGCCATTCATCCCCTCTTACTGGTTCATTCAACTGCGAAACTGTTTTGATAATCGAAATGCCGGTACTTTTATGTCTAAAATGCATATTGGGAAAATTTCAGAAATCTGTGATTTTTGGTTAAAAACACGATTTTTTACCAAATAATTTTTTTTTCGCTTAAAACGTTACCCTTTAAGCTGCGAGTTTGGTACAGAAAACCGATTTGAGCTACGGGCATTAGTTTAGATTTTACAGCGTTTCAAAACATTTGCTATGGAACTGAACATTACCTTAATGGGAATTTGCATTACGTGATTAAAAATTTGTCAACACATTTGAAAAAACGCTGTTTTGAGAAAACCAGAGCTCACATTCAAAAACGGATTTCAGTTTCATACTCACAGTGCAAAGGGAAACATTTTCAACGAAAAAAAAATTTTTGGTTAAAAAATGTGTTTTTTACCAAAAATCACAGATTTCTGAAATTTCCACAAAGTGCGTTTTAGACATAAAAGTGTCGCCATTTCGATTATCAAAACAGTTTTGCATGTAGATGAACCAGTAAGAGGGGGTGAATGAAAGATTTGGATAGGGTAGGTAGCAGTGATAACTTTGATTTTAGGGGTGTTCCATCATTTCTGCAACCAGGCAACGCGAAAATTTTATGGAATCCTTGCACAGTGATGGTTCTGCTACATATCTATTAATTATTTGGGTAGAAAAAAATATACCTTTAGGAATGAAAACGAAACAAAAACCATATCCCTCAATTGTTTTTCTAAGTATAGTTGTTGTTTTTCTTGTGAACTCAAAGTATTGGGGTTTATTGATAATACTTTCATTTCATTTCATTGCAACCGCCCTTGATGAATGTGGCATTCTTGATGTTATTCATTTCCTGCTTAAAATAACAGAATTTCACTTACAAGTATATGGGCAAAGAAACGTCAATGCCATTCAGTGACGTTCACTCATGTTGGCATGACATTGTTCGCATATCGCCACTGATATTTTGGCTGTTATAAAACTTAGATTTAATGCCAAATATGTAGAAAATTAGCCACAGTATATGGAAATAAAAAGATGATTCCTGATTGATAATATTTGACATAAGTTTTGAAATCACAATTTTTGAGGTTGTACCGAGCAATGAAAAAACATTAAATGTTTTTCATCTCTCAATATAATCTCAAAATTGTGATTTCAAACCTTAAGTGTGCACATTGTAACAGAACAACAAAGGGGTTCAAAGAAGGAATGGAGTTTGTTTTTCTAATTTCACTCAATATTTCTTGAATCTATCCATGAAAATGAAACAGTTAAGTCTCAAAGACGGTTCGAGTGAATCCCTTGAGCCCCCTCTACATCCGCCACTGTACTAACCATTAGTTGTTTTAGATATATAGAGCATATCCCCAGTGCAGCCCTTCCTCTCAGGACCCCCTCTACATCCCCCACTGTACTAACCATTAGTTGTTTTAGATATATAGAGCATATCCCCAGTGCAGCCCTTCCTCTCAGGAACCCCCTCTACATCCCCCACTGTACTAACCATTAGTTGTTTTAGATATATAGAGCATATCCCCAGTGCAGCCCTTCCTCCCAGGAACCCCCTCTACATCCCCCACTGTACTAACCATTAGTTGTTTTAGATATATAGAGCATATCCCCAGTGCAGCCCTTCCTCTCAGGAACCCCCTCAACATCCCCCACAGTACTAACCATTAGTTGTTTTAGATATATAGAGCATATCCCCAGTGCAGCCCTTCCTCTCAGGAACCCCCTCTACATCCCCCACTGTACTAACCATTAGTTGTTTTAGATATATAGAGCATATCCCCAGTGCAGCCCTTCCTCTCAGGAACCCCCTCTACATCCCCCACTGTACTAACCATTAGTTGTTTTAGATATATAGAGCATATCCCAGTGCAGCCCTTCCTCCCAGGAACCCCTCTACATCCCCCACTGTACTAACCATTAGTTGTTTTAGATATATAGAGCATATCCCCAGTGCAGCCCTTCCTCTCAGGAACCCCCTCAACATCCCCCACAGTACTAACCATTAGTTGTTTTAGATATATAGAGCATATCCCCAGTGCAGCCCTTCCTCTGAGGAACCCCCTCTACATCCCCCACAGTACTAACCATTAGTTGTTTTAGATATATAGAGCATATCCCCAGTGCAGCCCTTCCTCTCAGGAACCCCCTCAACATCCCCCACAGTACTAACCATTAGTTGTTTTAGATATATAGAGCATATCCCCAGTGCAGCCCTTCCTCTCAGGAACCCCCTCTACATCCCCCACTGTACTAACCATAAGTTGTTTTAGATATATAGAGCATATCCCCAGTGCAGCCCTTCCTCCCAGGAACCCCCTCAACATCCCCCACAGTACTAACCATTAGTTGTTTTAGATATATAGAGCATATCCCCAGTGCAGCCCTTCCTCTCAGGAACCCCCCTACATCCCCTACTGTACTAACCATTAGTTGTTTTAGATATATAGAGCATATCTCCAGTGCAGCCCTTCCTCTCAGGAACCACTCCAAACTGATACCAGCTCCCAGCACATAGACCACTCACTGAAACACAACAGTACACGAACTTTCTGGATAACAAACCGTTGACAAGCAAAGTCTCATTGACTATAAATGCTATTTATTCCAGGTCATGGTCAGATATGAATTGGTCCAGGCCCCGAGGTTATAAAACTTTTTCATGCTCAGCTCAGCTGAGATGGAAATTTATCCTGCTTATAAATGTTATAATGCCAACTATGTTGGCACTTTTAGATTTATCAGCAGGATATATTACTGGCTTTGGCATTTCTTAACCTTCAATTTCAATATATTTGGACTATATCAGCATTTATTAGCAGTTTGAATTTAATGCTCAGCTTAGTTGAAAACAGTTTTATAACCTCGGCCTGGTGTCTGTTTTTTTTGTGTGTTTTATTTTCTTTTCTTTTTTATTTTTTTAAACTAATTGTATGGATTCCTAAGGCAATAGTGAACTGTCAGCTGACACCACTGGTGGCTGCAGGTCGGGTAGGTGCATATGGCAAACTTTACCCGAGGTAATTCTCTTCAAACTAGTCACAATTCACGTAATAGAAATTATCACATGGCAAGGTCATCACCTGCTGAATGAACCTGTGACCCATTAACAAGCCACATGCTGCACAAATGGATGACAAACCATCAAAACTCACATCTGCAAACTTCCGCATGGTCCATTGCCATTGCAATTAATTTTCTGTCTTTAATTTCTATAACACAAAACCCTTAATGTATTACCTAGCAGTTTAGTTTGTGTTCCATCCTTTGTATGCAACTCTCTTGTTCCCCAAGAATCGTAATACACAACTTTGTAACTATCAATGGCTGGACCGCCAGCAAATGGCAGCCAACTCAACAGCATGGAGTTATTTCCCTTGGGTGTTGCAGTCAGGTTTCCAATATAAGACAGCTTGCATGTAGGACCATAGATAAATGTTATAGGAGTGGACTTCTCACCTTCCCCAGCACTGGTAAAACCTGTCATCTAAAAACAAGCAAGGGTGAAATCATATGTTGACGACATTAGTCCATGTTTCCACCTAACATATTGTGTAGTTTAAGATATGTATACTCAGACTCTCAGAGGCAAAAGTTTAGTCAGTGAAAATACCTCTAAAATCCCATTGGGACGGTTTAAACTGCTGTAGCCTCAAAACTCCTTAATAGGTTTGTGTTTCAATTACAAGTGATAATGCTGTCAATAAAACCTAACATTTCCAAGAAAAACAATTGAAAGATCGTTTGTGGTTGTGCCAGTTTTTCAATCTTATTTTAAAACTAGAAAAAGTGCACTGAGAGGCACGTATACCCCCGGCTTGTAGCTCCCTCCAACGCCCCCACCCCCAATCCAGACATGCTCACTGACAGTGACACATTAAACCTCAGTTCCTGATGAAAGAGAGCGCCCTCAACAAGTAAATCTTATAAATTTGTGTTTGCAAAAAACACTGTCTAAAACCATGGGGAGGGTGGGGGGTAGTAGAATGACAGATCTATTTTAGAGCAGTATACAGAGCTGACTTGTATACTCAATCTAGGACTCGATCGCGGACATTGAGGGTCAGGTCCTCGGTCCTAGACTTAAAGTAGAATGTCATTCTTCAATAATATTAAAAAAAAGAAGAAAAAAAAAAAAAAAAAAAGATGTCCCAGATTTTGACCTCTAGCCCCACCCTCAGGGCACGGACCCTAGAGTCTAATGTCATTAGGAACAAGGCAAACCTTATAGAGTACCTTTGGTGCAAGTACCAATCATTTCTTAACATGGTGGTAAAGAAAAGTAAAGAAATACATTTTTTTAAAGAAGTTCTAGATTTTGACCTCTAGCCCCACCCCCCGCACATGGACCCTAGTGTCTGGACCTTACATGGTACCTATGGTCTAAGTATGAACGCTTTCTGATAAAACTTTGTGGATGTCAAGAAAACAGACTTACAGAAAATTTATCATGATATTTATCATATTATCATGATATTTATCATATTATCATGATACTTATCATATTATAAGTAAGTCCTAGATTTTGACCTCTAGCCCCACCCCCTGGAGATGGTACTGAGCATGGAGTATGAAAGCAAACCCTATAGGTATCTATGAACTAAATAAGAATACATCCCTATGATTGTTTATATGGACTTATAGAAGAAACATTAAAATTGTAAACAGCATATTTTAAAGGTGACCTAGATTTTGACCTCCAGCCCTACCCCCGGGCATGGGCCCTGGGGTCCGAACTCATGGAAACAAAGCAAACCCTATAGGGTACCTATGGTCCAAATATGAATGGTTTCTGACCATTGGTTCATGAGATATACACCTCTAGAGAAACTTTAACCAAAACTTTGACGTAAATTCCACGAACGTTCCGGAATTACGAACGAAGAAACGAACTAACTAACTAACTAACATACGAACGGAAAAGCGAAAGCTATATACCCGTCGGCATAAATGCCGGGGGTATAATCAAATCTCCAAATTCTGAATTTTTTAACTGTTATTTCTCAAGACTGTGGCTGAATTTTTCAAAGATTTTTTCCAATTTTTGTCACTGGTAAATGTCAAATCTGACAATGCTGAAAATAAAAGAGCCCATTTTAACATTTATTGGGTGGTTACTAAAATGATGTTTAGCAAAAAAGGCAAATACATGTAACTGTGTCAAAATGTGCAACTTTTGCATTTTCTTATCAAATTCAGAAAGTGCCTTTGCAAATTCAACACAAAAGAACAGATAAGGCAAACAGGAGGAAGAAATAGTTGTGTGGCTTGTCAAAGTTACTGACTAAACTTTATCCTCTGAGTATAGTAAAACTCAGCGTACAAGGCTATATATATCTTTTGCTTCAAAACATAGATTCATTGAGGTGAAAAAGCTCTAACGAGTAACCATAATGTATGCTTTGAAAACCTTAAAATTCAGCTTTCACTGCCGGAAGAAAAAATCTGCACCAATAGGAAAACTTAACATGCAATATACAGATTTTTTTTTTACATTAGCAAAAATTGAAAATTTCATTGGAAAAATTTTGAAATTTTTAATATTTTTGCTCAAACATTGATTGTGGGTACATGTTAGAATTGCCTTGCCGAGGCTGTTCTATAGGGTACCCACAATCTATGTTTTGGATCAAAAATAAGAACCAGAGGACCAATGGTCCTATAAACGCTCACCTGAGATCTGGGATATGTGATTTAAGTTGACCTTGCCATAAAATGGGTCAAGGTCATCCAAGGGTCATGATTTATATAAACTTTATAAAGCTCTATTGCCTGATGCTTCATGCCAAGTTTCAAAATCATAGGCCTTCTGGTTCTGGAGAAAAAGATTTTTAAAGGTTTTTGCTATTTATAGTCATGGCAGCCATCTTGGTCATGTGACCTTGACCTTTTATATAAATTTTCATTCCCTCTTCCTAACAATGCTCCACTTAAAATTTGGCTTTTATTGGTATAGCGGTTTCAGAGAAGTAGATGTTTGAATATTATGGTCATAAACATGTATATAGCCCCAGGACAGGGGCAGACAACCTCCTGGGGTCAAATTTTTTCCATAAACATAAATTTTCTGTCCATTTGCATACTCCCAGCAAGTTTCCTCCATTTAATTCCATTTTACTATTTTTTCCCATTCGAATGCATTAGTGAACTAAGTTGACCTTGCCGTAAAATAGGTCAAGGTCATCCCAGGGTCATGATTTATACAAAATTTGTAGAGCTCCATTGCCTGCTGCTTCATGCCAAGTTTCAAAATCATAGGCCTTCTGGTCCTGGAGAAGAAGATTTTCAAAGGTTTTTGCTATTTATAGCCATGGCAGCCATCTTGGTCATGTGACCTTAACCATTTATACAAACTTTCATTCCCTCTTTCTAAGGATGCTCCACATAAAGTTTGGCCTTGATTGGCCTAGCGGTTTCAGAGAAGATGTTTGAATATTATGGTCATATACATGTATATAGCCCCGGGGCAGGGGCAGACAACCCCTGGGCCCAAAATATTTTCATAAACATAAATTTTCTGTCCATTTGCTCATTCCTAGCAAGTTTTCTGCCATTAAATGAAATTTTCCTATTTTTCCAATTCAAATGCATGGGTGACCTAAGTTGACCTTGCCGTAAAAAAGGTCAAGGTCATCCCATGGTCATGATTTATATAAACTTTGTAGAGTTCCATAGCCTGATGCTTCACACCAAGTTTCAAAATCATTGGCCTTCTGGTTCTGGAGAAGAAGATTTTTTAAAGGTTTTTTTCTATTTATAGCCATGGCGGCCATCTTGGTCATGTGACCTTGACCATTTATATAGACTTTCTTTCCCCCTTCCCAAGGATGCTCCATATGAAGTTTGGCTTTGATTGGCCAAGCGGTTTCAGGGGAGAAGATGTTTCATTATTATGGAAATATACATGTATATAGCCCCGGGGCAGGGGCAGACAACCCCCCAGGGGCTAAAATTTTCCATTAACATTAATCTTCTGTCCATTTGCCTATTCCCAGTAAGTTTTACCCATTAAATAGCATTTTACCATTTTTTCCCATTCAAATGCATTGGTGACCTAAGTTGACCTTGCCGTAAAATAGGTCAAGGTCATCCCAGGGTCATGATTTATATAACCTATGATGGGCCTACGTCCCTGATGCTACATACCAAGTTTCGTGGAAATCGGCCCACTGGTTCTGGAGAAGAAGATTTTTAAAGGTTTTTTCTATTTATAGCCATGGCGGCCATCTTGGTCATGTGACCTGGACCATTCATATAAATTTTCGTTCCCCCTTCCTAAGGATGCTCCACATGAAGTTTGGCTTTGATTGGCCAAGCGGTTTTAGAGGAGAAGATCTTTGAAATTGTGAACGACGACGGACGACGACGCCGGACGCCGGAGCATGGGTATACTATAAGCTCACCTGTGAGCCTTCGGCTCAGGTGAGCTAAAAATAGGTTTACCCCTGCAAACCCCAGTTTTTCTATATAAGTGGGGGTATACATTTCACAGACATATTTTCCTGGTGCATTGCATGTTTTTGTAATGTCTACTTACTGTAACTGAATAGTTTTTAGCCTTTACCAACTCTAAGCCCAACTGTCCAGAATCTAAGGTCTGGCTGTAATAATGTTGTTCTGTATTATCAACATCTTGGTAGTAAAAGTTGGCACTGGAGCCAACAGGTGCAACATAGATCTGTAACGGAAACGATCAGAATTAGTCAAATTTTTATTTGCTACCCATTACGAAAACATGCAATATTTTCATGCAATATACAGAGAATTTTTGAGCTTTAAAAATTGAAAATTTTTAGCTGAAAAATTTTGATATTTTTCTTATTTTTGCTCAAAACATAGATTATGGGTACACGTTAGAACCGCCTCACCAACTGCCTTGGTGAGGCGGTTCTAACGAGTACCCACAAAATAAGAAAAATAGGTACACCCCTGCATACCCCAGTTTTGCTATATAAAAGTGGGGTTCAGGGGGGTATACATTACACAGACATGTTTTCATGATGCTTCAACAGTTTATCCATTGCCTTCGTTTATGTGGGGTGGTGACCCATTTATGTGATAATTTTTTTAAGCTTTCCTGTGATTATTTGTTTATATGTTTCTATCTTGCAGACTATTTTGTTTAAGCAAATATTTGTTTGTGTCTTTATGTACAAAAATAATTCTTTGCTTATAGAAAACTACAAGTATGAAAGAATAAACTTATACAAAGGCCCTAGTTTTCATGGGTGTCAGGGATGTGCATGTGTGACCAAGATTCCCCCCGCCACAAAGCTTATATCTTTTTGGAGACAGTACATTTTGAACCATAGTGTAGTGCACTTGTCAGAAAAAAATGCTCTTTTTCCAAAATGGCTGCTTTATTCCGGTTCAATCATTCAAGATAAAAATAATGTCATCCGTCATGGTGTCACAAAAGCGAAATCACATAAAAAGGGTTCTTCATAAATATGAGTTGTTGATAAGATATTTGCTAATTGAGAAGAATTTTCAAACTGTCTCAAAAACAATATGTGCAAAAACGAAAAATTTCCTTAAATGAATTAGATAAATAGCTGTCGGGGGTTAATCTGTCTTATCATCTAGTACAAGTAATGGTGGTCTACCTACCCTGTATTTCAATATTTTCCCCAGGAATACCTGTGGTGGCTGCCAGGTGACCTTGACCTGCTCATTGCTGGGATCGTAATCAGCTCGTACACTATCAGGCTTCCTCGGAACTAAAAAACAGATGACACCATTATGAAAACATGCCCATGAAATATACAGAGATTTTTTTCAGCGTTGTAAAAATGGAAAATTCATTGGAAAAAGATTGATATTCTTAATATTCAGGCTCAAAACATTGATTGTGGGTACACGTTATAACCGCCTTGCCAAGGCGGTTCTAACAGGTACCCACAATGTATGTTTTGGATCAAAAATAAGAAAATTAGGTATACCCCTGCAAACCCCAGTTTTTCTATATAAAATTGGGGTTCAAGGGGTATACATTGCATGGACATGTTTTCCTGATGATTAAGAAAACATGCCCATGATATTTATTATCATTTGATGACTGATCTGTTAAGCAGTGAAAGTTACAATTATTCATTATTAAATTAAGATTACTCAAGCTTTATTCATATTCATAAGCATAAACGAAACCAGCTTTTTGCTACACAGTTGACCATCTTTTGTGACTGGACAGCCGGGTGTTTGTCAATATGGCTTGTGAGAGTGAAAACTGACAATCTCACAAAATGCTTACTGTCATCCAGCGTGGTGATGTTTATCTTTCTATACGGCCTCAAAACCTTCGATCCTTTTTGGACATAAATATTGATGAAATATTTCTGTGCTGGTGTTAGGTTAATTTCTGTGTGGGTCGTGGAGTTCTTTACTGTCGTGTTGTGACTATGATAGCTCCCATGAAGATAGAATCTGAAAGGGAAAATTGCCGATCAATATGATTACTTTTTGAAAAGGAGAACGTTCATTCTCTATGGGAGACTGCCTATAGAAAAGGCTAAATAAGTTTTTATTTCAAAAACACTTTTTTATCAGTGAATCTAATAGTTTGAATATGCCTTCATTGATTCCTATAATGTTTTCCTCCAGGAAAAAGTACCCATTCAAATTTTTGGTGTGAAAACATAGTTTCTGCAATTAACCTTAATGGAAATTGAAAAGTTTTTTTTTCAGGTGTGTTCCCCCCCCCCCGGGACCGAGAAAATCCTTTTGCACACAGTTGTAGTTTTACATTACAGACATCATATAAAAATGGCATGCTTGGTCCCGGGGGGGGGGGGGGGGGGGCTGTCAAAATGCTCAAAAACACTCTATAATGCTAGCCCACCAAATCAAGTGACTTCAATAATTTTGTTTAGGACTGTAGCTTGTTTATATACATATTTCTACCTGGCTGGATATGACCTAGTGTTTGAAAAGTAGACACATCAGGTGAAAGTCTGTCCAGACACACTTCTGGTGAACTTTGATGAGCATCACTGGTTAGGTTTTAGAAATTAGAGTGTCTGTACCAATGTGTTTGTTTATGTCTAAGTGGTGACCCATACCCTTGTCTTGGCTTAGCAACATGTAAGCTTGTGTTAGCATATTTGAGGCAAGTCATGGTCTACATAGTCATCGGGTTCTATGTTTTGCTAAATGTTATGTCAAACAAACTGTGTTGCTCAAAATAAGTGGGCAAATATTTACTAGCCTTACAGCACAGTCGATTTTTTGTTGCTTGCATGCATTTATCAGACATGAAGAGTATTCACCTTGAATTTCATGTAGACAGTATGTATTTGTGATACACCTGAATGATGACAGTGTAGGATATAGGCTTTACAGGCAATGTTCAAAAGTTATAGATAAAATAATTTTTTGACAAAAACACTGAAATATTTTAACTCGTTTTTATCAAAATGTGACCATTTGTAGCATAGTTTTACACTGCAAATATTATTTTACCATTTATTTCGATCAATACTTGAGAAAATCTTGGTTTTTGGTATCAAAATTTTTTGTCAAAAAAATTACCCCTGCCCCCAAAAAACTAATGTTATGGCGAGCATATGTAAAATTTTTAATTCAAACTTGTTTTGTTGTGTGCACAGGATGTCAGGCTTCCACAATAATACACAATTTCAGGCATTACTTATGCATGTTTGTCAATGCAGGCTTTCAAAATCTAGGCAAACTGAATACGGGAATGGACGTTCTCCTTTTTAGGTTGGTCACCATGTATTAAAGCAAGATAAGTTTAACAGATAGAAAATCTATTTTTACATATCTTGAAAATATAGGTTAAACTGTAAAACTAACTGTACTACTCAAATGAAATTGTTTAATGCTGAAAGTGTGTACTAAGTACTGCTTAACTGTTCCTAGGAGGCTTACCCAGGAACAGTGTGGCAAAGTTAACATGACCTCAGCTGTGTAGGCTATGCTCTCACTGTCCTGGTTTATCTCCCCAGTTCCCCCCCCCCACCCCCGCGCTTAATAAACCAGGGTAAACTGGAATGAACCATGACAAAATGGGATAGAACCGTAGCGCTACCGTGGCAAACCAGGGGCAAACCGGGGCAAACGGGGATTCTTCACGGTTGTATTCAAATGTTTAATACACCAGGGGTGAACCGGGGCAAATCGTGAGGATGTCAAAAACTGGATAAAACCGGGGCAACACTGTGACAAACTGTGATAGCACCGGGACTTAACAGTGATAAACTGGGATGATCCGGCACAAACCGAGGGTAACTGGGACGGCACCGGGGTGAACTGGGACAGCACCCGGGTGAACTGGGATGACACTGTGGTAAACTATGATGCCACCAGGGTAAACTGGGATGCCACTGGTGCAAACTGGCTTTAAAAATTTGGACCTTGTTGACACTGGTGGCGACCCGGTTCACCCTGGAGGCATCCTGATTCACCCCGGTGACGTCCCAGTTCACCCCGATTGCTAACATTTTCAATACCAGCAAACACCGAGGCATAATCGTGGCAGGACTGGCAGTCACCGCGATGCCACCAGGGTGAACCGGGGCGCCAACGTGTTGAACCGTAGTAAAACTGGGGCACACCGTCTTGCACCGTGATGACACCGTGGTAGGACCGAGACCAACATCGGGGCTACACCGGGGTAAACCGTGACTGCAACACCGTGACTGTGAGAACACGATCAATTTTGGTAGGAATAGTTCCCCAGGTTATCACAGTATACCGGCTTGTCTTCACCGAGGCGAACCAGGGTAGAACCGGGACAGTGAGAATGGAGCTTTATGGTGGACATAAAATATACTGAACAAATGTGAAAAGGCTACATTATATTTTATAATATTGTTAAAAAAATGGCTACCCCAGATTTTAATACCTTGCACTTTGATTTGTCTTTGCAGAAGCAAACTAGGCAGTGCAACACAAATTTTAAGAAGTAAGAGGTCGGCAATAAGACCATGTCAGTTCAGTAACATGTGTAACAATAGTCGAGTAGTTGACCCCATGCACTGCCCATGTTGAGCGCTCAATTTGTAAAATTCTGTTTCACCATCTATAGAAATGGAGTAATCATTTTTCTGACCCTTTACTTTTTCAAATGCATGAAGCATGGCTCAGTATGCATTCACATGATCAAACCAAAGTGCAAAGCAATGAAATCATTATGTGTAATGAAAAGTTTTGCAATGAAATGAAGTGAGGGACAGAAATTCAAGTTAGAATATGAGTGTCATTTTATAAATGCAAGCAAACAAGCCAAGGAGATTCTAATGAGCATAACAGCATAGGTTTTTATGAAGAACTTATAAAGAATGTCTTTCAGTTATCGTCACTAATCATCAAATACAGCCCCTTTCACTCGAGTTTGCCGTTTGAGCATTTAGGTCAATCAAGTTTGTATGTAATTTTACTCTATTTTAGAACTGAAACAGTGTCCCACGTGCCAGGTGTGCTTAAAATCAACTCAGTGTTTAAACTTTAGGTAATGATGCCACCAACATTGTAATCATTTGGTTAAAGCACATTTTATATAAAAATTCTTTGCACAACATATACTATGCATATTAAGAACACACACATTTGAAATAGGATAGGGACAAAAGCAGAATTTTATCAAATTTAGCAGTTATCTATCGGTATCTACATGGTCAAAATTCCACATAGTAACTTAAGTAAGATAAAAATTTCACTTGAGTTTGCTGTTTTAAAGGTAATTTAGTTTGAAACTGTCACTCAAATCAGCAGATCAATCAATCCAGATGTCTTCGTGGAAAACATGAAAAGAAACTCAGATCTTCAGAACGCGTGCGTGGTCTTCATGAGTATTGCAAATGCTCAAACGGCAAACTCAAGAGAAAGGGACTGTAATCCTTTCAACTGGAATGGAAATACAATCAAGCTTTAATTCAACATAACATTTACTAAGGCAAGATATCTTACATATAGGAGAAGATATAGACTGTCATGTTATTGTCATACGGTCCCCAAATCAATGTCACGTTTTTCTTCCCTATACTTGTCGCCTTGATATCATAGCCACCCATTCTGTACTCTATATCTGGAGAGGAACATGATTCACACGTTGAGAACATGGCCATGCAATATACAGAAATTCTTTAAGTTGTAAAATTTGAAAATTTTCAGAAGAAAATTTTTGATATTTTTCTTATTTTTGCTCCAAAACATAGATTGTGGGTATACGTTAGAGCCGCCTCTGCAAAGAATTTTTTTTTTTTATTTTTCTTATTTTTGCTCCAAAACATAGATTGTGTGTACACATTAGAACTGCCTCGGCGAGGGAGTTCTAACGTGTACCCACAATCTATGTTTTGGAGCAAAAATAAGAAAAATAGATATACCCCTGCATACCCCAGTTTCACTATATAAAAGTGGTGTATAAGGGGGGTATACATTACACAGACATGTTTTCCTGATGAATATTACATACAGGTCAACCTCATTATAATGCTATCTTTCCATTACATAGAAGCAGACCATGTTATAAGTGTACATGTGTTATAATCAGGTTACCTGCTATAGCAAAATAAACAACCTGGGAGCCATGACATGGCCGTATCATAATGAAAACTGCATTATAGTGAGGTATGTTATAATGAGGTTGAAGTGTACCAATTTATTTTTGCTTACAATTTTTTTCGAAATTTTTGTGCTTAAGAAGAATTTGTGATTCTAAAATTGTTGTTTTTCTCATGCACAGGCTCATTGATTGGTGCTAGACTTACCCCAGCATTGGTCCAAGTTCTCATCACTGGCATGTACACAGTCTTTAGTGCCGTCACACGTAAACATATATGGCACACATTTATCCTCGTATAGACAGTGGAACATGAAGTCTCCTTGACAACTGGTGAAATTACTGGGCGCTGAAATTACATGCATGTATAGACACAGGTAATAATTACATATCATCTGTAACTGGAACTTAAGAATTGGAGATCATTTTTTCTTCAAAAGAAAATGTTTCATCAAGTCTTTGTCAATTTCTTGGCCAAAAGAACAGCCTGGATGTTTTGCAGAACACAACCCTGGCCAGACAGAAGCATGTTCAGTAGCTTACACAAATTCACGACAGCCTAACATCACTCGTTAGTCAAAGGAAATTCACAATTCAAGAAATTATTTCCATTCTAACAGGACCAGTTAAGACAAACATGTACATGTACTTATATTTCTGAAATAACAACATTACCATGAGCAAGGTCCAAATTAGTAAATTTATAAGAAACTGTATGTACAAAACTTACATGCTTCTCAGAACCATCATAAAATGCTGTATTGTAATATACCGATTTCTAAGACAAACCCATAATCTGCTGAACATTATAAGAATCTTACATGAGTGTCAGGTATGGATAGACAAAGCTGTCCTGAGGGTCATAGTTTGGCATCAAGAGGCTCGTCGAGTGATGCCAAAGTGTGACCCGAGGGACAGATTTACCTATCCATACCTTACACACATGATGGATTCTTTTTCTTGCACGCCTTAATGCAACTAAACTTGATTTTCATACTATTTACCTACAAAAAACGCTACAATGGGAGGCGTCCACAATTTTGAATTAAAACGTTTTGACGTCATTGTGACGTGTGCGCTTAACAACGAAACTACGTGACATCCTATACAACGAATGATAAAAAAGAACACTTGAGCACAGGGTGAGCCTGGGGTGAGATAACATGGATGAGATAAGAATTTCTCACATAGGGTAAAATGTAGGATTTCATTATCTGGTGTGCAAGAAATATTTTGCTTGTTTGATACTTTAAGATGAGAAAATCCAGGTTCGTACCTGTATTGTTGGTACAGCCCAGTTCATCAGAGCCGTCAGGACAATTCTGGACATCATTACACAGTTCTTTACGGGCAATACATCCCTCTGACCTACGACACTTGAACATTGTCTTAGGGTTACACATCATTCCTCCTGGGAAATTAAGATAAAAGTCTCTTGGAATATATGAGCCACCTCATGAGAAAACCAGCAATCTGCATATGCGAAACCAAAGGTGCAGATCAGCTTCGCAGTTAATTCGAAGCTGATCAGCGCCTTGTTTTTGCTACTTGGATAGTACAATTTCTCTACTTTCTAAATCCAACATTTCAAGCCTCTAGCCATCTTCTGTGCTTGTACAGCTTGATTTGTGTTGGACCTGTTTGGAAACCTCATTGCTGGTTTTCTCATGACGTGGTTCATATGTTACACTGATTGTTGTGATAACATTACCTTTGCAAAGTAATGTTACATATTGTTACATTTTCCATTTCAGTTCTATGGCATTGTCAGGTTTTTATCTTTCTGTATGATAAAACTATATTACTCAAAGCAATGCTGGTTTTGGGTGGAGTTCCGTTACTCGTTATTAGCATGTGCTTTGCGTGGCACCCGGTAACAAGCATAAATAAATGTGGTGCATTAACAGTGCACACACATTAGCCTCATTAATAAACAACTTTTTTTCATGGTTAATATACGCCTGTTCATATCGTGTGACAAGGGTATTTATGCAATACAATGTTTATTACCCACACCACCATATACAGCATAATAGAAGTTTTTAACTTGTACATGGCATCAGGAGTGCAGTTTTGACATACACATCATCATGAAATGAGCCACCTCGTGAGAAATCCAACAATCTGCATATGCGAAAACAAAGATGCAGATCAGCTTCGCAGTAACCGCGAAGCTGATCAGCGCCTTTGTTTTCGCTACAGGGATAGTACACTTCCTCTTCTTCTTAAATCCGAAATTTCAAGCTTCTAGCCTGATTTGTGCCAGACCTGTTCGGAAACCACATTGTTGGTTTTCCCACGAGGTGGCTCAAATAACTGCTTTTTTGTGGACTAATTCTCACCTCCACAGCCCTGTTCATCCTCATTATTTGGACAATCTTGTTCTCCGTTACACCGCTTTGAGGCCTCAATACACTGGTAACCTGAGCTGTTCCAACATCGCCAGTCAAAGCGATGACACACAGGAACCTCGGTGGTAACCGCTGGAAGAATGTACAAGAGGATCATTGGTCCTGTATACACTCACCTGAGACAGTATAAAGGGCTAGGACAGGCAACACTGCCATGGCCAAAAATGTCCAAAACATAAATCTTCTGTCTGGGTGGTAGTTTTTTGCATTTTTTTTTTTTTTTTTTCTTTTTTTTTTTTACATTCAAAATATATGACTCTGTAATGCTTTTCTCCAACTAAACCTACCTTGCCATAAAGTTGGTTAGCATCATCTTTTGGTTATAATTAGTACAAATCCTGTATAGCTTGACTTTTCTGCAATGTCAAGATTCTAGATAAAAGACGTCAGTACAAGGAACTAAGAAATTTTCAAGAGCAAAAATATCCAATTTCTATCTGAAAATGACAAAAAAGCAATGTCATTCGCTACATGTAATTTTAACTTTTTATATTACACACGTGTACTGTGAGTGTCTGGCAGTATGCCTATGCAGTGCAAGTAGAGGGAATATGAGATGCATCATTTGGAAGGTGGCTTTTTTGCAATGTGCGAAAAAAACAAAAATGCAGATCAGTTGTGCAGTAACTGCACAGCTGATCAGCTCCTCTGTTTTTGTTTCATGGTTGGTACTATGCATCTACTATTTTAAGCTTCTTATCTATCATTCTTCTGAAACTGTGTACAGGTTGGTTTGTGTCTAACCTGGTCAGAAACCCTTAGGGCAGGTTATCTTGTGACCCAGCCCATACTATGTAGCCCGTGTACCTACCACATCCCATCTCGTCTGATCTGTCTCGACAGTCTCTGTGACCATCACAGCGTTGCCAGAACCCTATACACTGATCACCAGAGTGACAACGGAACTCATCAAACCCACAGCTTCTGTTACCTGATATATAGTTAAATAGAATAAATAAATAAATAAGTAAATAAATACACATATTCATTCCGTTTTATTACATTCATAGAAAAGAATATTTTGATAACAATATTATTGGTTATTAAATTATCCATGGAAAATGTTCCTGGCCATGTATGTATATGAATGTTGCCTGAAAGTTGGCCTTCTGTGACCAAAAGCTCTTATTTTGTGATGCCTTTCCTTATTTTGTGATGCCTTTCCTTTTAATGGCATCATACTGTTATAATGCAAACTGACTGCCTTAAATACTATACCTGACATATCCTTCAGTTAAAGGCTCATAAAGGTCAAGAGTTGATACTAAGGGTGAGGTTATAATCTCTTAAAGCACATATCCAAAATCTTCAGGAATTTTACTAGCATCACATACAACAATATTTACATTTTTATTGCAATCGCCCTAGATGAAAGTATCTTTCTTGATGTTCTTCATTTCCCAATGAAAAACATTAAGTCACGTGATCTAGAGGCCCCGCCAATGGGCGGGGCGACGTCAAAACCCATCCAGTGACGTTGTTTGTTTACTCTTGTGGTCGTGACGTTGGTCGCGTATCGCCATGACGTAAGGCGCAAAAATTTGACGTTTTGGCTGTTCCAAAATTACGTTAAGTCAGATTTGATGTCAAATAACATGAAAATGAGCGGTGATTTGCGCAATTAAAAATCTGATACTTGATTGATAAAAAAAATGTAAATATAAGTATTGAAATTCAGATTTTAGCTTTCACTGGATGATGAAAAACATTAGCTGTTTTGATGCCTCCAAACAGCCTAATGTTTTTCATCATTAAGTGAAAGCTAAAATCTGAATTTCAATCCTTAATGACATAATAATATCACATGCCCACAAATTTTCGAATGTCCACAATTTCCTTTTATCAGCATGTCCATGCTGATAATGAGAGGGCAGGATACACGTTTTCATAGATGCAAACTTGAGGTTATCGCATGAAATATATGAGCCGTGTCATATGAAAACCAACATTTTGCATAGACGAAAACAAAGGCACAGATCAGCTTCGCAGTAACTGTGAACTGCGAAGCTGATCAGCCCCTTTGTTTTCACTAAACAGATACTACAATTCCTCTACTTTCTAAATCCAAAATTTCCAGCCTCTAGCCTTCTTCTGTGCTTGTACAGTTCAGTTTGTGTCAGACCTGTTCAGAAGCCCCATTGTTGGTTTTCTCATATTGCGGCTCATAAGACCCCCGTAAGTGATATTTACCACAATTTGTTTCATCACTATAATCCCCACAATCATTGACCCCATCACAGTAGTCGCTAGTGGATATACACATGCCATTCTGACAATGAAACTCCCTGGTAGTGCATGGACGTGGTGATGGCGTGGTCCAGATATAGGCTGATGTCGTGCGGGTGGTGCCTTAAAACAGTAAACAAATAAGATTTCACATCATGATAAATACCCCCAAAACAGTAATTTCCAAGTCAGGGAAAAATCGGAATGTTTTGCAAAAAATTGATAGATTTCAAATCTGACATGAAATAGTTCCATATTTGTGACTAATTTCCACAATCAAAAATCATCAAAACATTCGACATCAAAACTCCAATGTTGAGGCATCATGTTACATACTTAAAGATACAATACTATACTGGGCTTAGCTAAAATGCAGCTCGAGATCAGTAGTGGCCTAGTAGATCAGTATGTCCGAATCTGGTTGCTCAGTTCCAACATTCATAAAAAATTGTTGACTGGGATATTAAACCACAAAACAAACAGGTAAATCAGAAATATCCATATCACAACTATGAGATTATATAAATACATCAACTTACAATGACGTTCATCTGAATTGTCCCCGCAGTCGTCTGCTCCATCACACACCCATGATCTGTACGTACAGTTACCATTGTCACACGTAAACTTCCAGGGTGGACAAGTCACGTTGCCAGAGCTAGTACAGTTGGCTTCATCACTAGCATCTGCACAGTTATGGATGCTATTGCACACAGAATATATTGGTACACATCTAGGGTAGCCAGTTGTGCAGTGGAACTCATTATACTCGCACACCCCTGGAAAATACAGAATCAGTATTACTAGAATACACACTCGGGAAACAAACTATGTAAGCTATCATTACAAGGGTGACGTCTCAGATTGATTTAACAGTACGGACTGAACCTAAGTTCGGAAAATATGATGCGATTTGCGTACCTTATTTTTGAAATTCTAGATCTAGCTTATCATATGCAGCAAAAAGCTTTGATTCTATAACTGTAAAACTTGCAATAGCTTTTATCTGATTGCTGAGCTCACTTTGACATTTTTATTGTCGCAAAGTGTTTTAAATTATACAAATGATTTAAAGAAAGTACATGTACATTTTGCTAAATAATTACCTTATTACACTGTGCATGATAGACTATGTATATTAATATGAGCAAAGCAATATGTGATTTCCAAAGTTAGGTGCATTTTGAACACACTCTCTATCACATGGCATAGACATGTACACAGATGATAACAAATTTAAACACAGATTTGTTTCCTGACACTGAGACCAGAGGACCATTGGTCCTGAAATCGCTCACCTTAGTTTTGGTCTTGCATGACCTTTAGCTAATGTCATGTTGGTCAATGTAAAAAGTAAACTTGACCTCTAATACTCAAATAATTAATGAAAAAATTTACCTTTTTTGGGGCCCCAGCAACCAATCAAAATAAGGTATTAGGCCAAAAGTAATATAAAACAGAGAGGACTACTAAATAAACATTTCTGCAAAATCTCCAATGAGACTGCAGAAATAGCAATTTTTCATTTTTCCCCATTATAAGTCTATGGAAACTGAAAGTTGCCATAGTAACCAGAGTTCTTATCTGACTGGAACAAAAAACAACTTTTTTGTAGAGGCTAATGCCAGGAACATTAATGCAAAGTATCAGCTTCATAAAGCAAACAGTTTCTGAGGAGAAGATTTTTAAAGATTTTTTCGAAAATTTGTCCTTTTTGGGGCCCCAGCAACCAATCAAAATAAGCGATCAGAATGAAGGTCATCTGAAACATAGAGCAGTACTCAATAAACATTTCTCTAAAAATAAAACTCAAATATCTCCAATGAGAAAGCAAAAATTTGCAATTTCCACTTTTTTCCATTATAAGTCTATGAGACGTATGAGTTGCCATGGCAACCAGAGTTCTTATCCGATCTGAACAAAAAACAACGTTTTTGGTTCCCCCCTCCTGTGGATGCTTTATGCCAAATATCAAAAGTTTTGGCCACACAGCTTCAGCGGAGATGTCATTTGAAATTGTGGACGACGCCGGACGCCGGACGGACGCCGGATCATGGCCATCCTATAAGCTGACCTTTGAGCCTTCGGCTCAGGTGAGCTAAAAAGGGCATATTCTAATATGCATGAATATTTAAAAGGACATTTTCAGTGACAGTTTTACAGTATCTACTCTTACTCTTTTTTCAAGAAATCAAGACAATCACTGCAGTAAAGCTTGTCCATACCCATTGTCCAATATCCATGTAGTTTTTGAAGCAGAGTTTTTGCAGTAAAACTTGTTCTTACTTGTTTCATTACAGTTTTGTTCATCCGAGAAATCATGACAATCATTATCCCCATCACAGACCCAGTTCTTGTTGATACAATTACTGTTATTACAGGTGAACTCCTCAGTGGAACATGGCGGGTACGCTGTAAATATATCAACAAACATTAAGATTAGCATGGACAAACATCAAGGAAGCCAAGTCAGTAGCATGTTTGGCTTCTGCAGGGCAGATTTGAATCCCATTGTCAACACTAGAAAACTATTGATTGCTGAAAAAGCCACCACATTGTTCCTGTACTGATTTGTATCAATGGTTTGACAGTCACCTTGCGGGTGTGGCAGTTTCAGACACAAGGACATGTCAGGGATGGCACCGGATCTGTTCCATCCTATAAGCTTATTTTGTGAGCCTGTTGGCTCAGGTGAGCTAATAGTAAGTTTTTTTGAAACTTTACACTTTACATTTTTTAATATAAAGATTGATGTCTTGAATAACAGAAAAAATGACTTAAAGTGACTTTTTAACCAAATTAATTTCACGTCTTAAGTTGAAATCTTCCAAATTATCATGCTTGTTGCAAACTAATTAAAATTCTGATGTTTTCAAGACACGTAATTGGTGTTCTTCGCCAAAGAAATAAATATCCTCTACATAATTTCAAAAGGTCAACTCATATGCATCTTGATCCAGGTGTTGGGCATTTGAACTTCTAACCCAATGGGCATTGAGTTTTGTCCTACAGCAAAGACACATAAGATCCCTATAGTACTGGTTTATACCCTGGAAACAGTGTGTTCCGACCAGTTACACCACTAAAATGTTTCACTCACAGCATCCTGCTTCATCACTGTTGTCATGGCAATCATCAGCTTTATCACACTTCCAAGTATTGGGGATACACCGACCATTGTTACATTGAAACTGGTACTCAGAACAGCTGCGGTACGCTGAAACAAAAATATCAAACTTCACTATCAGCTTTATCACACTTCCAGGTATTGGGGATACACCGACCATTGTTACATTGAAATTAGTACTCAGAACAGCTGAGGTACGCTGAAACAAACATATCGTTACATTGGACATTAATGGCAGTTATTTTTTAGACAATTTTATGGCAGTTAATAATTATAGACAAACTCATATTATGGCAGTCATAAAAAGGTACAAGTAGGCAAAGATCAGGAAAAGGCGCAATCAGAAAAAGATTCCCACTCCAAAAACCGAGGTGGGAAAAAACCAAACTAACAATCAGGTACTTATACCATGAAACATATCGTAAGCCGAATGAGCAGCTATTTTCCCAATAGGTGGCCACTCAGTTACCTTAACTTAACTAAAAATATGAAAACATACATAAGGCGCCAACAGCACAAAAAATGTTATACACCAAGACATAAAACAAAAAGAACCACCACAGAAGTATCGACTTTTGCCAAATTTGCAGCAGTTAATATTCTAAACAAAATAAATGTTCTTAAAAATTCTAGACCATCTTTCAGCACTTAAAGTAATAATTCTAACACAACTTAGGACAGGTAAAAATGTAACAAGCTGACATGTGGCATGATAGCTCATTTGGTGGAAAGCCTGCAAGATAAGCAAGAGGCCCTGGGTTTGAATCCAAGTCAAGGCATATTCATTTTCCATCCCTGTGATATTTGGAGGCAAGTGTTGGTATCAATGTTTGGAGAAAATAGTGCGGTCCATCAACAAATTCCATCAATGCTTCTTCCCTTACATAATTCTAGCACAGTAAGACAATCAACAATTCTTGCACAACATATGTCAGTTACTGTAAATTCGGAAATTTTCGCGGGAACTTAATTCGCGAATTCATTACCTCGCGAAAATGAAGTTCTCGCTAATAAAGAGTTACTATAAGCTTTATAGACTGACAAAGTGCCCGCTCGCGAATTCAAATCAGAAATCGAAACTTTGCGAAATAAAAGTCATCCGAAAATTTCCAAACTTACAGTAATAATTCTAGGGTGACTCATGGCAGGTAACAATTGTAGGGCAAACTTATGACAGTTAATAATATAATTCTAGGACAACTTACGGCAGTTTATCTCGTCAGACATATCACCACAGTCATTATCAGCGTCACACTGCCAGTGGGCCGGGATACAACGTCCACTGCTACAACGGAACTGGCCCTCACTACATGTACTGTTGGCTAACACTGCCATACACGTCCCGTTGGGATAGATCTGTCCACTTATACAGCAAGTCTCGTCCCCACCCAGGGAGAAGGCAGATCTTGTACTGTTGTTAGCACAGCGGCATGTTCTGTTGTTACCGTGAGAGTTAGGGTCCGCAGGTGGTTTCAGTAGACACAGTTGGTGACAACGGTGTAATTCACACGCTCTGTTTCCACCTGTTAGAGTAAAATAATATATCAGGGACTAAATGGCCTATTTTGTCAATGTACAACTTTTAATGGTGGTCAGTAAAATATGGACGGCCTACACTAAGTGAATCAATGTGAACTGTAGGCATCACTCATATTTCAAGGTTTCCATTGATCAAACGACATAATTATAGCTGCTTAATAAAACATGAGGAAATATTAAGGTTATACAATTTTTTAAGTAGATGCTACAAAATGCTGAGTAAATGCCCTTTATGTACTGGATGACCTTCACACAAAAGAGAAACATACCTTTCTGAGAGAATCTATGAAGAACTTTGAGATCCCCAATACTGTTTAGATTTCTATCCAGGGCATAGACCCCAGTGCCTGTAAACTTATCGGCAGTCATAATGGCGTTCCTCCTAATATCTACCCAGTATAAGCTGGTCTACAAACAAACAGAAACAGGCAATTTTATAGAAACCAGAGTTCTTATCAAATCACAGCAATTAAAGGACCAATGGTCCTGTAAATGCTCACCTGAGATCTTGGTATATATATATATACCAATAAACATGTTAGTGGAGATGGAAACGTCAGGATTTTGAGACAATCCTGCACTTCCGGATACAAGTATGAGACTTTCAGAATAGGTTCTTTAATCCTTTCTAATAAATATTTTCTCGTTAGCCATCTCAAATTTTTCCATTTTCAAGGTGGCTAACGCAATTTTCAAGATGGCCGTCAAAAACATTTGATTTTACGATTAATTGACAAACTATACTACTGGAATTTGTAAATGGGTGGATTTTATTGCACTACTGATTGTCTTTGCTTAAACCATTGTTCTGGGGCTCATCAACGTGTCCAACAATGCCATAAAACTGCTTTTGTGAAAATATAATACCGTAAATTGCCATGATTTAACCATCACTCAACAAGTACACATTCATATGGATCATTACAGGCTCCTGTGTGAAAAGACACAAGATAAATATGATTTAAGCATTACAAATATTTATTATATACTCGACTGATCTTTCAAAGTTGAATAACTTTTTTTTATTTTAATCATAGTAGTATAGGGGTATATTTAGCTACAGTCAACATGTACGGATGGTCAATATTGTTTTTCTTCTTTGTATTGAGTCAACATTTTTTGCAGTCATGCCTGCACTGAACTAACACTTCTTGGTATGATTCAGTTGTGTGGTGAGTAAATGTGTCTTGCTCAAGGACACAACACGACGCCCCCAGTGGTGCAGTCAGTCCGACACTCTACCGCAAGGCTACCACTCTCCCCTGGTCATAATTGTAGGAAAACATAATATTTAACATGAATTTATGTAAAGCACATTTATTAAACAGTCAATATTGTCTCCTAAATACTGAGATGTTAGTCATACCATTGAAGATCGGCAGAGGAATGTTCGCCCCTTAATAGGTAATCCTGGGTCCTGGACAACAGCGTAGAACAGTCACTTGTTAGTCACAGTTTAGCAGATAGCTGTACTGAGTGAGACTTAGTTTGTAGAGGTTATGGAAAAAGAGATGGTGCCGGCTATACTTTCTCCTAGTGTGTAGGCCAAAGTGAGAAGAGCCATAAAGGAGAATTTGGCTTTGTGTAAGCTGTCAGGATTGCCATAAGGCATCACTGACCACCTAATGAGTTCGATACTTCCTCTGAGGGGCGATAAATATGTCAATATTGTCCATCTCATACACCTACCATGATCAGTCCAGATGAAGTGATACAAGTGAACATCATGGGTGCATCTGCGATCCAAACACGGGCGTCTCATAAACTGATGTCATAGTGTGGAGAAAAGACAGACAGAGTGTCAGAGTGACAAATGTAATGTAGAGCAGGGTGCTGGATAGATTATAGACTGGTGTCATCAAACACAAGCCTTAGAGGCGACTTTTAAGCAAGAAACCACCATAGAGACTGGGTGTCTCGAAATTGAACCAAAACAGAATGGTACATTTTCATCCAACTGGGTGCAATCAATCTCAGTTTGGAAGACACAGAAGAAAACTGGAACATTCTTCAGCTATAGAACTTTTATGACATCCATCTCGAAAACTCAATTACTGGTTTGATGAGAATGGTTAAGATATTCGGAGGCTTCTAGAATCTTGAGGAACAGCACAAGCATTAAGATGATACTAGCTCCTTATTCAAGAAGACAAATCAGCAGCAATATTTGTCAATCTATATCAAAAGTCAGAGACATGCAAGACTCTTGAAAGAAAATAGACGAAATTCAGTTTGTTTGCTTGGTAAATACCAAACCGTCATAGATGAAAGACAATAAAATACTAATAAAGTACTAAATCGTCATCAGTGATCTCTTATAAATCGGCAACGATAGCCAGAAAAATATACTTCAAATTAAAATAAAAAATATGCAAGGGTAGTTTAAAGGAGTGTCTAGCAGTTCAACAGACTCTCAAATTTCCATAATGCAAGTTCCGCTGCTATCCATGACAGAGAGACTGAAAGAGCTGTTTCACCGTGGCTGTGTGGAGGAAGGAAGAATTCCCACAAGACATTCATCTTTACACACAGAAAGGAAATCCTGAAGTCTTTGACAGACAAATACCTTTTTAATTCAGTTTTACGCCCCTTTCAAGATTATTTCAGCTCATATGAGACGGGCCAATCAGTAGGTGGGCGAAAACGGGAGATTACCGGGAAAAACACCTGGCACACCCCCAAGCAGAAGTTGGCTTGTCTCACATGTTGCCAGCGCGGGGCTCGAACCCACACCAGACAAAGAGGACAAATATTGATTTGTTTAATACATCCATCTACCCGATAAGCAGTTTCTCCAGAACAGTGCGTATTGATGACTAGAACAGCAAAATTCAGTGTGGCATTTGGAGGAATATGTGCAAATGTATAAGCGAAATGAAAGACAGGTCGATACCAAGCTGAAAGTCTACATGGCTCAGTCAACTCTCCTATATTCATGCGTGGCATGCCTATTATATCAACATCATTCAAAGAGATCACCATCTCTACTAAAGGGGCTTGAGAAAACATAAAATCAAGCGTTAAAACAAGCTTACAGACACAGTGGCCTGGAGAAACTCAAGGACGCAAAAAATGCAATTGGTATTATAGTTTCACAGCTAAGATGCACCAACTATATATAGGAATGCCTTATGAGCAACATCTAAATGAAGGTTTTTACAGACTTCAACGCTCGAAATAAATCTTTAACGGCCAAACTTCTCCAACAGGGCTATCGGTATCATAAACTTCGAAAAACCTTTTCTAAATTTTATCGTAGACACTATGAATTGATTTCGAAATATAATGTTGGGTTAAAGACGCTTTTAAGTGAGGGTCTTTCGGAACCAGAATTTTATGGTGACTTGGTTTACAAATTTAAGATTTATAGGAAGTAATGATTTTTCTTTTCAGTTTAGAAAAATCATAACACATTACAGACGTATATGTTATAACTTGAATGTTATGCGACAGTCTGCATGCTTAGTTTTTAACCCAATCACGGTCGATAACTATGCTGCCTTCTTTAATTGCACGCCGGTGGGTCGGGCGTCAGACTCTATGATGGCCCCGACTTAAAGCTATTCATTTTAGTTGGTTGGGGCCGGAGCTTCTTGTCTGTTGCTTGGCCCACCGGGGTCCAACTGATGTTTTTCTTTAGCTCCGGAGTTAGTAAGTTATTTGGCGCCCAGGGATCTCCATCGTCAGGCAGCTTACTGAATCTGTGAGTCCTGGTTTTTGATTCATCAGTATGTTTATCATGATTTATTTGTTTGTTCTTGATGATTCATTTACTAGTTAGAGATTCAACACGAGGACCGAAGAACTAACTAAATGTTATGAACCACTGCAGAAGCTGAGGGTGAGGTTACGGCCGTGTAAAATCGATTTAAACCCGCCAGTAACTTTGTGTTACTGATCGTTCCAAGTCGATACTTTTGTGGTGGTTCTTTTTGTTTTATGTCTTGGTGTTTAAAATATTTTTGTGCTGTTGGCGCCTTATGTATGTTTGCATATTTTTAGTTAAGTTAAGGTAACTGAGTGGCCACCTATTGGGAAAATAGCTGCTCATTCGACTTACGAAATGTTTTCATGGTATAAGTACCTGACTGTTAGTTTGGTTTTTTCCCACCTTGGTTTTTGGAGTGGGAGTCTTTTTCTGATTGCGCCTTTTCCTGATCTTTGCCTACTCGTACTTTTTTCTACAGAGACTTAAAGGATGGAATCCACTCTCAATGCGAAAAAAACGGAAATGCTACAAAGAGACCCGTAAAGTCTCATTAATAATTAAAGACACCGATAGAGTCTAGCGACCAGGCTTCATGAACCAATCAAGCTGGTGCTACTCCTCCAACAGAACAGCAGCACATTATGAAGAAAATAGAATCTGTGACGATGAAATCCAGAATGAATGAAAACTTTCTAATAGACTTCCTTAACTTTCAAGCGGGAGGTTAGAGCTTAAATTGTCATATTCATCCACTATCAAAAATGTACAACTAAAGATTAAAAATGTGCACAGAAAGGATCTCGGAAGAATTCTATTGTGAGGTTGCCCAAGAAATTTTCAAAATCTCAAGTTCCAGGCACTGAAATGAAGTTTATTGCAGTCGAAAAATAAGTTTCTGTTGTATTTAGACATGTAATGTTGTGTGTGAGTCAAGCAGTGACTTTTATGAAAAATGGACAAAATCATTCAATTCAACATAGATTCATATAGGAATTAGGAAACATTTTATAAGACCATGTTCCCCCCCATTGCCCAATCAAAATATTTTGAATACAACTGTATTTTTGTAATTGACATGTTATATCAAAATGCCATGTTTGGGCAAGGGGGGAAGGCTGTCAAAAAGCCACAAAACCCATAAATGGGCTCAGCACAATTATTTGTAATGTACCAAGGCTATGGAAATATACTGTATATGTATGTTCTACCTGAATGAACAGACTACCTGTCCTATTTTAACAGGTATACACAAAGTGTACACACTATGATGCATATAAGTATACCGCACAGAATATGTTTATCAATTTCTGACGCTTTATGTTTTATTTGAGATATGCCTCAGTGGACTTAAAATCTAATGTCACTTCAGCACCACACAATGAATGATTTTACCTTAATAAGATGCATGCAAGATATTGTCAGAAGAACTTGCCATATGTCTAATAACATATGGAGTCAATGTTCAAAAGTAAAAGTTGATTAATATATTTTGCACAGTTTATTTAAGGTACAGGTATTTGCATAAGTAATGGACAGTGTTATTTACAGTTATCAATCTAGTAAAGATTATGTATATGTTTTTCCTGCATTAATCATTTCTACCCAAAACTTTAGGTTGCAATAAGCATATTGCTGTATTTTCTTGATAATCAATGGCAAAAAATATGTTTTCTGACAAAATATTTTTTGAAAAAATCTAACCCCCTCCATCTTTGACACACATTTATGTTGCCGGTATGTAACATCAAGAGGTTTCCACCATGTTGTTGCATTTATCAAATGTCATATTTTACTGAAATGCAACTGATATTCTATACAAATAAAACAGAAGCCGCCAGAAACGCTTAAAGTTTAGGCGGAAAACATAGACTTTCTTCCGAGATCCTTTGCGTATGATACATCAAAGATGAAAAGTATTAGTAGTACATGCACTTGTTGTTGTTTCTGTTGTCGTCGTTGGTGTGAACGAAAACTATTTGGAAGCATCAGTAGCCAGCTTAAGTTTATTGCAATTCTAAGTAGCACTTTTTGGCTGTATATAGTTCATTTCATGTTAAAATCGTTTATCATGATATTTTAGAAGAAGAAGAAGAAGAAGAAGTAAACGAAGAAGAATTATATTATCAAAATGTGCAGAGCAAAGTGTATTTGCATTATAAATTTTCATATTTCCCAGTAAAGGTTAGAAGCTTCACGATTCTTCATAAAAGCCATTCTAATCAGTTTCCAATTTTGCCCCTCAGCAACCACATAATTCAAATAGACCTTATTTCCAGTACCCATTAAAACTGAAACTATGCTATTCATGACTTGAGTAAAGGCAATAATGACAGTTGAACTTAGGTTTTTTTCACTAAAGTATAAAAAGAGTTTTGTTGCAAAACAGCTTTTCAGCAAAATTGCCTTACTTTTCCCCATTGTGGGCCCCTTATAAAATCCCACAAAGGCAATATTGACTCAATTAAATATTTATTTATTTGCAAATAATCCAGAAATATTATTTTCAGCATTATTAAGTTTTTTCTCACTGACTAGAACACCATTTTCTGATTTAATATTTATTTTGGCAGCCATCTTGGAATTACGAGCCGCCATCTTGAAAATTGGAGTAATTTTGATTGGCTAACGAGAAAATTTCAAATAGTTCATGCTTATAAACATATCTGCCAAGTTTCATGCTTGTATCCGGAAGTGCAGGATTCATGTCATTTCCATCTCCACTATGTATGGATATTTTGGTCATATCCATGTATATGGCCTCATGACAGGAGTGGATGAACCCCTGGAATCATCAATATTCTCTTCATTTGCCAATTTTCTGCAAGTTTTTTCCATCCAATGACACATTTTTTAACAATTTTTGCCATTCAAATACGTACAGGACCTAGGTTTAACTTACCGTAAAGTATGTCAAGGTCATTACATGGTCATGATTTATGTACACATTGTAGTGCTTTAGTCCCCGACAAAACATGCCAAGTTTTGTTGAATCGGTCCTCCAGTTCTTGAGAAGATTTTTGAAGGGTTTTTATATATGGGTGTGGCAGCCACCTTTGTCATGTGAGCTGGATTATTTATATACACCAACCCCTGGGGTCCAATCTTTTTCAGAATCATAAATATTCAGTACATCTGTTCATTAACTGCAAGTTTTCCCCTTCAAATGACATTTTGACTGTTTTCCTCAGTTTTTGCTTCAAAGATACATTACGAAAACAAGCCCATGCGATATAAAGAGATTTTTTCAGTTGTAAAAAATGAAAATTTCGTCAGAAAACATTTGATATTTTTCTTATTTTTGCTCAAAACTTAGATTCTGGTTCTAACGAGTGCCCACAATCTGTTTTGGTGCAAAAATAAGAAAAATAGGTATACCCCTGCATACAACAGTTTTACTATATAAAAGGGTTTAAGGGGGTATTCATTGCACGGACATGTTTTCCTGATGGTACAGTTAATCTTCTTCTAAAATTTGGACCTTGAAGCTTCTCAACTTCTCTGATTGAACTGGTCGGTTTGTGTCAGACCTGGTGGGGAACACCAAAGATGTTTTTCTAATGACATGGATCATTTTCAGTGAACTTACAGCAGAGACCCCTATCCCCCGAGGGGCCAGTAAATCTCCACTGCTTTGTAGAAGAACGGACATATTCCCTGAGTGTAGGTCATACACTGAGATCCTGTGTAGATATGCATCAGTCCAGTACAGTAACTCTGACTCAAAGTCTATCGTAAGACCATACGGCTCTCGTACATTTGCAGTGCCATTCACCAGAGTAACTATGGAGGTATTAGTGGCATCCATCCAAGCTTTCATGATTCTGGGGTTGGTGCTGGATACATCAGTCCAAAACATCAACCTAGTAGAGAAAAGTGGCTGTTGGTTTGTTTGTTTGCTTGTTTGATTTTTGGCTCAAATTTCCAATCAACAGCTATGGTCATGTCAGAACCTTGCCTCCATTTTCTTGGGCAGGCTGAAACTTTCTAAGATGTTAACCAGTAATCAAATAGTTAAACAATCGGTTATAAGCTTTGTCTGGGCTGTGCCATGTGATTTGTGGTTTAATACCACAGTCGACAGTCGTCATGTCCAAACTAAGCCAGCCTCTTCCACTTTGTGCTCCCAATGGTGGAAAATAAACATTCAATATTTTGTACGGAGTGCTAGCGATACTGCTTTACTTTCCAAACAAACCTGTCCATTAAAACCATGATCTAATAGAAAGTCTGGAACAAATAAAGCAGAATTTTACCGGAATTAGCTATGCAAAGTTATGTGAGTGTTTCTTCTCTCTAAGCTAAATGACCACAAAGCTAATCAGCATGAAGGGAATATGTTGATTTCCCTGGGCCCAGTTGTTCAAAACTTCGTTAGCTTAACAGCATCCTTAAGCCCTCAATTTGTTAACTATATAACAACTTAAAAAACAAATACACTGTCATTTTTTGTTAAAAAAAATGTGAGAATCCTTTGTAGTGCACAGAGTATTTGTAATATTCATGTTTGAACTAACGACATCGTTTTCTTTTTCTTTTTTTTTTAATTCAGTTTTACATCCCTTTCAAGATTATTTCTGCTCATATGAGACAGGCCAATTAGTTGGTGGGCGAAAACAGGAGAACGAGAAAAACCACCTGGCATACCCACAAGCAGAACTTGGTTTGTCTCACATGTGGCCAGTGCGGGGCTCGATAACGACATCGTTAATCATCAGGAAAACATGTCCGTGAAATGTGTACCCCCTCAAAGCCCACTTTTATGTAGCAAAACTGGGGTATGCAGGGGTATACCTATTTTTCTTATTTTTGCTCCAAAACATAGATTGTGGGTACTCGTTAGAACCGCCTCGGCGAGGCGGTTCTAACGTGTACCCACAATCTATGTTTTGGAGCAAAAATAAGAAAAATATCAAAAATTTTCTACCGAAAATTTTCATTTTTTAGAACTTTAAAAATCTTTGTATATTGTATGGGCATGTTTTCGTAATGTTTTGAACAACTGGGCACAGATTGCTATAACCATACCCATGATGAGCATCAATGGTGAGAGCCCGTGGTCTGTCAAATATCTGTGATCCTCTCAGGAGCTCTCGTCGGAAGCGACCATTCGGTTTGGACACCTCCAGGCTTTTGAAATGTTCATCTATCCAGTAGATGTTGTGACCTTTCCAGTCGTACGCCAGTGCCGTGACCTGTCCTAGACTGTCCGTGTGGAGGTCTTCTATGGTGTGGTTACCATCCTCACACAACCTCTGTAATACCAGAATTCTTTTATGTCCCTGTCAAGACTATTTCAGCTCATATTAGACAGACCAATTATTAGGTGGGGCAAAAACATGAGTACCCTGAGAAAAACCACCGGGCACAACAGCAAGCAGAACTTGACTTGGAACTTGCTCCATGTGGGGCTTGAACCCATGCTTGACACAGTGAATTGTTTCTCGGTCTTAACATTAATCTTTAATTTAAACTCATTTAAAACAAAGCACAGATAGAAGTCTAGACAAAAACACTGGTGTACTATGACTTTTGTGTCCATGTTTGTGTGCCAAATTTTCTATCAGATCCAATAAACGTATACAAGTATAAACACATCAACCTCTTCATAGCAATACCTTTACAGTCCACAGAAGTTGTCCATGTTATAAGTGAAACCATGTTATAATGAGGCAACTTACTATAGAGGTGTAGGAAAATAATCAATTCAGTGGCCATGACATGGCCGTGTTATTTTGAGACTGTTATCGTGAGGTGTGTTATAATGTGGTTTTTCTCATATAAGTCTGGCGTACTTTTTATGGGACTAGGCAAACAGTATAGCCCAGATGTGAAGCCCCAGAACGTGGCATCCCATCTGAGACTATTCTATTTGAATTTTCGTCGAAAAATGAAATAAACAATCAAAATCACCCCTGGAGCCCCTAAAAGTCGAAGTGGAATTGCCCAAATGATAGGAGTGGGAAAGTCCATTCATCATTTATGGGTTAAGTGTACCTGTATCTTATGGAGACTGTTATCTGCCCAGTAGAGACACCTATCATCATACGAGTAATCTATGGCGTCCACTGAATCAGCCTCATACTCATGTAGGAGAATCTCGTCCCGTCTTGACTCCATCACGTGGCGACTGATGGTCTCACGTTGGGAAAATAGAATGAACTCATCCACATCTGTAGAAAACATCATTACTAACATACAACTTTGCAATACAAATTACAAAGTGATTTTTTCATCCAGACAAAATGACAGTTTTCAGTTGAAAGGTTTGATACTTTTTTTAGAACATAGATTGTAGAACAGGACATTGAAGTTAAGTGTGTAGACGCAAAATAAAGAGCCGCAAATGCCCCAGAATCCTTGCTCAGGAATTCAGAAACTGGGATTCAAGGGCATTTTGGATCATTTACTTTGCTCTCAGACATTGAGTGTCAATGTTCTGTGATTGTAGGTACGTTAGAACTACCTTGAGGATCTTTGCATGATGTTACTAGGTCTTCATGGAGAAGAAATACATGTGTACAATCAGGTCTGTACATAGACTTTCTTTACTTTTCTTTCCTGCATGATCAGAACTTTAACAATACAGCACCACTTAGGATGCAGTTTGTGACTGGTACATGGTGTCAGAGCAATGAATGGAAGGGTGTGTCATTGTATAGAAATGATTAAACTTAAACCATATGAGCCGCATCATGAGAAAACCAGATTTTTGCATCTGTGAAAACAAAGGCCCAGATCAGCTTCACAGTAAATGCGAAGCTGGTCAGCGCCTTTGTTTTCACTACTCGCATAGTACAACTCGCATAGTACAATGTCTCTTCTTCCTAAATCCGAATTTTCAAGCTTCCAGCCTTTTTCTGTGGCTGTACAGGCTGGTTTTTGTCGGACCTGGTTTGTGTCGGAAGCCCCGAAGACCGGTTTTCTCATGATCGGCTCATATGTAACATGGAACATCAAAGCATGAACTTGTACAACTAAATGACGAGGTAAGATATTGATGGAGAAGTTGTTCAATGCAGATTTCTATCTTCAGGTACCACTAGGCAATTTAAAAATGATACATTTAAAATTTACTTAATCTCTGAATTATAGACTTTTTTATAATATTTCTGTTAACTTCCGGAACTAGCCTTGTGCATCATTGAAGCCGAATTGCAGTACACTTACTTTCATTAACAGGGCAGGCATACATCAGCGGAGCATAATGGTGCTCATCCCCACCACTACACGTGTCACCGGGTAGCTTCCTATACCTGAAAATTGTAGATACAGTAATTGAACTTTATTTATTATCAATTCTGTCAAAGTATGAAATTCACAGTTTGTTGTTAATTTACAGAATACTGATCTTTACAAAGACCCATCGCTTAAAGACAGTTATATATGCTCCATGGTTTGTTAATACATACAATAATGGAATTCTGTATATATATGCAAGATTTTTATGAATGCATTATACCACATTCTAACACACCTCGCCTTTATAGCCAATGGTAAAAATCGTGTTATATTGTGCAACAATGTCACTGGGCAACTAAGCGTGACGTTAATTTGCGGCATTTGTGACATCAGCTATCCCATAAAGCAGCGTTAGACTGTGAAACCTAGTTTTAGCGCACAACAAACGTAACTAGAATTGTCAGAGAATCTGACTATAGCCCCGCTTCTCAGCTTTTTTGCAGGGTGAAAAAAACAATGACAGGTAACTATCACAAGCTAGATCTCGTCAATATTGATGTGCATACAAAATTTGGTCTGATTATGTCAATTTGTTCTCAAGATATTGAACGGAAACGAAATTCTGACCTCAATAAAGGGCCATAACTCCGTCAAATTTTGCGAAAAATGACGGGTAACAATCCCAAGCTAGATCTTGTCAATGATGATGTGCATACAAAATTTGGACGGATTCTGTCAATTCGTTCTCAAGATATTAAGCGGAAACGAAATTCTGAAGTCAATCAAGGGCCGTAACTCCGTCAAAATTTTGCGAAAAAATGATGGGTAACAATCCCAAGCTAGAGCTTGTCAATGATGATGTGCATACAAAATTTGGTCGGATTCTGTCAATTTGTTCTCAAGATATTGAGCAGAAACAAAATTCTGACGTCAATCAAGGGCCATAACTCCGTCAAAATTTTGCGAAAAATGACGGGTAACCATCCCAAGCTAGATCTCAAAGATGACGTGCATACAAAATTTGGTCGGATTCTGTCAATTCGTTCTCAAGATATTGAGCGGAAACAAAATTCTGACGTCAATCAAGGGCCGTAACTCCGTCAAAATTTTGCGAAAAATGACGGGTAACAATCCAAAGCTAGATCTTGTCAATGATGACCTGCATACAAAATTTGGTCAGATTCTGTAAACTGGTTCTCAAGATATTGAGCGGAAACGAAATTCTGACGTCAATTAAGGGCCGTAACTCCGTCAAACTTTTGCGAAAAATGACGGGTAACAATCCCAAGCTAGATCTTGTCAATGTTGATGTGCACACAAAATTTGGTCGGATTCTGTCAATTCGTTCTCAACATATTGAGCGGAAACGAAATTCTGACGTCAATCAAGGGCCGTAACTCCGTCAAAATTTTGCGAAAAATGACGGGTAACAATCCCAAGCTAGACCTTGTCAATGTTGATGTGCTCACAAAATTTGGTCAGATTCCGTCAATTCGTTCTCAACATATTGAGCGGAAACGAAATTCTGACGTCAATCAAGGGCCGTAACTCCGTCAAAATTTTGCGAAAAATGATGGGTAACAATCCCAAGCTAGATCTTGTCAATGTTGATGTGCACACAAAATTTGGTCGGATTCTGTCAATTCGTTCTCAAGATATTGAGCGGAAACGGAATTCTGACGTCAATCAAGGGCCGTAACTCCGTCAAAATTTTGCGAAAAATGACGGGTAACAATCCCAAGCTAGATCTTGTCAATGATGATGTGCATACAAAATTTGGTCGGATTCTGTCAATTCGTTCTCAAGATATTGAGCGGAAACGAAATTCTGACGTAAATCAAGGGCAGTAACTCTGTCAAAATTTTGCGAAAAATGACGGTCAACAATCCCAAGCTAGATCTTGTCAATGTTAATGTACATACAAAATTTGGTCAGATTCTGTAAACTGGTTCTCAAGATATTGCGTGGAAATGAAATTTTGACGGAACAACGGAATAACGGAAGGACAGAATGACAGAAGGACGGAACGACGGAAGGACATGGTGAATCCAGTATAGCCCCACTTTTTCAAAGCGGGGCTATAATAAATGTGTGTAAATACCAGCATTACAGTCAAATATTTGGCGGGATATCTGCAATGCAATGGCGGAAAGCTGAACGATATCCACGGTTTCAGCAATATTTATTCCATTTATTGTGTGTTAGAATCGAAATAGATCAGCTCAAGTGCGTGAATTGTTGAGTAATAATTCACTGTTTGTCTGTCAGTTGTAAGAAGATAAATCACTCGCGCTACGCGCTCGTGATTTGATCTTCTTTACAACTGACTTCCAAACAGTGACTTATTACTCAACAATTCACTGCTAGAGCTGATCTATTTCTTAATTCTTAACCATGTAAGAACCACACTTTTTTTCTTGCAAGAAAACAAAGTTGAGTTTGCAAAACAGCATCTGCTTTGATTTTTAAAATTCTTCCATGTTGCCTCATGAAGTCTTGTATATTGAGAGCAACTAGAAGCAATTATCAAGAAAACATGTCCATGAAAAGTATACCCCCTTAAACCCCACTTTTATATAGTAAAACTGGGATATACAGGGGTATACCTACTTCTCTTATTTTTGATCCAAAACATAGATGGTGGGTACACCGTACTCGTTAGAACTGCCTTGTGAGGCAGTTCTAATATGTACCCACAATCAATGTTTTGTGCAAAACTATAAAAAAAATATCAAAGTTTTTCCAATGAAATTTTCAATTTTTGCTTCTGAAAAAATTCTCTGTAAATTGCATGGGCAAATTTTCGTAATGTATCATCAAATTTTTGTAATGTAAAATAAAAAAAAAACATTATCAGAGGCAAGGTTTTAAGTTACAGAATTAACTATCATAAACTATACTAACCCTCTGGTGTATGGATAGAAGGCCCCTATAGGGCAGTTGTCAGGGACATAATGTACCTCAGAGTTATCAAAGTCCTTTGACAGTACACACTGGGTACGGCCAAACAAATCATTCGGTTGGTAGCCATAGTCGCTGGAATATGGCAAAGATAAATGAGCTGTGATGCGAGAAAATTGGTCCTCACGGGTTTCCGACCAGGTACGACACAAACTGGCCTGTCCAGTTATAAGCTTGAAATTTCGGATTTAGAAAGAAGAAGCATTATAGTATCTATGGAGCAAAAACAAGCGTGCTGATCCTCTTGCAGCTTTGTTTTCGCATTGGTAAAAATCAGGTTTTCTCATGACATGGCTCAAATATACAAGTGTAACTTTATGTAACAAGTAGCCCTAGAGCAACGATCGCTCACCTGAGAGTCAACAAGTACAGTCACTGGACAAAGTGGTCATTTTTGTGTGTGTGTTTTTTTTTTTTTTTTGAAGATCTGATCAAAATTGAAGATGCTCGAGTGGCCACAACACTAAAAATTGATTTTTCAAACATTCAAGGGCAGCTAACTCCGCAGTCCTGGGTCGAATCTGGCTAAAATTCGAACTCATCCAAGATGTTATGGCTATCCATGTTTCTTCCAAGAATGAAGAAGATCGTATCAAAATTGAAGGCGCTAGAGTGGCCACAATACAAAATATTGATTTTTCAAACACTAAAGGGCAGCTAACTCCACAGTCAGAGGTCGGATCTGGCCGAAATTCAAACTCATCCGAGATATTGTAGTTATTCTTGTTACCTGCAAAAATGAAGAAGATCCACTAAAAAACAAAGATGCTAGAGTGGCCACAACACCAAATATTGATTTTTCAAACACTCACGGGCAGATAACTCCACAGTCAGAGGCCGGATCTGGTCGAAATTCAAACTCATCCGAGATATTGTAGTTATCCTTGTTACCTGAAAGAATGAAGAAGATCCACTGAAAAACAAAGATGCCAGAGTGGCCACAACACAAAATAATAATTTTTCAAACACTCAAGGGCAGATAACTCCGCAGTCAGAGGTCGGATCTGGTCGAAATTCGAACTCATCCGAGATATTAATAATGTCTTTGTTACTTCCAAGAATAAAGAAGAGCCGAATAAAAATGAAGGAGCTAGAGTGGCCACAACACTAAATATTGATTTTTCACACAGTCAAGGGCAGATAACTCTGCAGTCAAGAGTCAGATCTGGCTGAAATTCGAACTTATCCGAGATGTCATGGCTATCCTTGTTACTTCCAAGTATGAAGAAGATCAGATCAAAATTGAAGGCGCTAGAGTGTCCACAACACAAAATATTGATTTTTCAAACACTCAAGGGCAGGTAACTCCGCAGTCCATGGTCGAAACTCGCTGAATTTCGAACTCATCCGAGATTGTTCACAACATCTTTCCCATCGTAAGTCAATGGGGATTTTTCAAACGCTCAAGGGCAGCTAACTCCGCAGTCCATAGTCGAATCTACCCATATTTCAAACTCATCCGAGATCTTATGACTGTCCTCATTACCTGCAAGAATGAAGAAGATCCTATCAAAAATGTAGGCGCTAGAGTGTTCACAACATTTTTCCCATTGTAACCCTATGGCAGCTATCTGTTGCCATGGAAACCAGAGTTCCGATCCGACCTGGCCCAAAATCTTATGCAACCTTTCCCCCACCCCAATGGTGCTTCAGATAAAATTTGATCGCAATTGGCTGACTAGTTGCGGAGATATTTGTATTTGAAAGTGTGGACGGACGGACGCACGCAGGGATGCACGGACGACGACTCGACTACTATACTATAAGCTCACCTGTGAGCCTTCGGCTCAGGTGAGCTAAAAATATTACATTCAAATTTGTAACTTCATGCATCTAAATTTTTCAACAATTCTTCTGACATCCTTTATTCTGTAATCTACCACTAAGCTATGATTGTTATATGGCTGAAGGAAATTTTGCCTCCTCATTTGCTTATTTTGTCTTCATAATTCTCCATAACTACTGGAAAGGTCACAACATTTACTGGATAGATATGAATCAAACTAGTCTAGAGATGAATAAAGAATAAAATCAGCTCAGTTTCTAGAGGAAAATATTTTGACAAGTATTTCATATTAGACTTTTAATAGGACAGCCAATATCATCAGCATGACGTTATCAGGCTTTGCATAAATTGCATGAAATTCACATGATTTGATGCATCAACTCTATTTTCATGTCAATAAATCCTTTTCTACCGAAATAATAATACTTAATCAATTTCTGTTGCAATGACATTAAATATAAGGTAAAACAGTATAAATCAATCCATCATTCATTTCTGTAAGCCCTGTCAATATAGAGTATAAGTTGAGATATAGGAATAAGAAATGAAGTGAGATGCCTGACTGCAAGGTTATAAAACTTTTTTTTTTCATACCCAACTCCTGAGACTGAAACTGATCCTGCTCATAAATGTTAAAATGCCAACATCTGTTGGCATTTTAATTTTTATCAATAGGATAAATTTCAGTCTTTGGTGATCTACCCCCGAAATGTAAATTAATTCTGGCTTTTTCATTATTAATGAGCTGTTTAAACAGGCCTTGAGACTATAAAACTTTTTCATGCTCAGCTGAAAAGATTTAAGCCGTCACATCAGAAAACCAACAATCTGCATAGTAACTGCACAGCTGATCCACACCTTTGTTTTTGATACATGGATAGTACAATCCCTTTTCTTGTTGCTTCCAAAAATTCAACCCTTTCCTGTGGCTGCACATGCCGGTTTGTGTTAGACCTGGTCAGAAACTCAGATTGTTCCTTTTCTTGTGGCTCATTTATAAGGTCAAGGCCTGACATACCATTCAAAGTCTTCCCTGGAACATGTACAATTACTGACAGACAGTTCCCTTTCATAGTCGGCTCCATTGTAGCAGTTTGTTCGAGGTGATCGCTTCTCGTACACAGTTTTTCTCCCCATTAAGCAACCTGTAATAGATGATACTGTCAGTGTCCAAATAGATGATACTGTCAGTTCAATACTGTTTGCCAGAACTTGTTTCCCGCAAATATGCTGCCTCATGAAATCTAAGAAAAGACTTTTTACCTTTAAAGACTGCACGAGGGCTGTCTCACAAAGTTGGTAATAATTTAGAAATAGAGAATCCTGAAATAAATGTCAGACAGACAGACAGACAGACAGACAGACAGACAGACAGACAGAGACACACAGACAGACAGACAGACAGACAGACAGACAGACAGACAGACAGACAGACAGACAGACAGACAGACAGACAGACAGACAGGCAGACAGACAGACAGGACAGACAGACAGACAGACAGTTACCTCTAAATGCTGTATCATCAGGAAGGGACCATTGTTTGTAATCATCATCCTTACATTTGTAGCCTGAAAAAGAGTAAATATTGACAGTATTAAAACATATAGCAGCAACTTAATGGCACAGATATAGATATTTCAGGGAAACTAGAAGCTAAATAATGTACTGGTGGCCTGGTGATTAGTACATCATACTCCTAATCAAGAGATTGAGGATTCAAACACCAGAAATTTGAATGTCATGTGGTATCCTTGATCAAGACACATTATCTCCCCATAGTTCATACCTAGGAAACAGTTGACTGGGACATTAACACTTGTACATACCCAGGAAACAGTTGACTGGGACATTAACAACAAAATAAACAAACATCCTTGTCATCAGCCCATGAGATTGTATGAAATAATTATTGGGTCTAATCACCACAAAAACATATATCCAATATGTGGTATATAAGGCACCATTAGTGCACCCAACGCCCCACACCTACGGGACAGGATGGGGGATATGATAGCCTGGCGAGAGTGTGGGGCTTTTTTTTATTTATTTATTTTCCAAGCAGTGCCAGAATGACACCTAAGAAGACTAGTTGAGAGTGGTATACAATGAAGCAACACTTACGAAACACATTGGACATATTCAAGGAGATAGTTTTCCACGAGTGGCGGGACGTGTTAGATCCAAACAGGAACAATACAGTAGTTGTTTCCCCTGGTTCATTGAGAAGACCATGGATACGGATTGGCGTATCTGTAAACTTGTATCTCTCCCAGTTCTCACCATCATCCGTGGAGTAACTGCAACAAACAACAATCAAACTAAGTTACATTTCAATACCATTCACAGCAGGCATTGTCCTTACATTGTCCTTTAAAAGAATAACACATTTCCCTTTGTCTCACTCCCCTTTTAAACCAGGTGCTATCCAAGGCTTCTCCAGTCTTTTGGGAGTGACTTATAGCTGAGGTCATATCCACATTATGACCTTAGCTGATGAGTGGGATGTACAGCATGAAAGCAACTAACCAACCTTTCAAAATTGTAAATATGGACTTGCATAGCCTTGCTGAAGGCTTATTGTGTAGAAAAAAAAAATCTTTTTTTCCTTACAACTTCTATCTGTTTTTTTGGTTTTTGTGGTTTAATGCCCCAGTCAGCAATGCTTCTTTGTTGTTAACCAAAACAAAACTCTCAGGTGTCTGGGTGGTTTGTCTTATAGTGCTGAGAGCCAAGCATGGTACCCACTTGTTCTGTTTATAACATATTTGGTATGGCCTAGCTGGGGTGGCAATCAACACTCTACCACTCCTAAATCAGATGATCTCACCACCGAGCTATCAGGGTCAGTACAATGTCTAACACATAAACATGACTACTTACACAATCTCATTGGTGGGTAAGTAAGCAATAACTGCGACTATCAATGCACCCTGGTCTGCTATACCGAAGAAATGTGTACCTAACACATAAACATGACTACTTACACAATCTCATTGGGGGGTAAGTAAGCAATAACTGCGACTATCAATGCTCCCTGGTCTGCTATACCGAAGAAATGTGTACCTAACACATAAACATGACTACTTACACAATCTCATTGGTGGGTAGGTAAGCAATAACTGCGACTATCAATGCACCCTGGTCTGCTATACCGAAGAAATGTGTACCTAACACATAAACATGACTACTTACACAATCTCATTGGTGGGTAGGTAAGCAATAACTGCGACTATCAATGCACCCTGGTCTGCTATACCAAAGAAATGTGTACCTAACACATAAACATGACTACTTACACAATCTCATTGGTGGGTTGGTAAGCAATAACTGCGACTATCAATGCACCCTGGTCTGCTATACCAAAGAAATGTGTACCTAACACATAAACATGACTACTTACACAATCTCATTGGTGGGTAGGTAAGCAATCACTGCGACTATCAATGCACCCTGGTCTGCTATACCAAAGAAATGTGTACCTAACACATAAACATGACTACTTACACAATCTCATTGGTGGGTAAGTAAGCAATCACTGCGACTATCAATGCACCCTGGTCTGCTATACCGAAGAAATGTGTACCTAACACATAAACATGACTACTTACACAATCTCATTGGTGGGTAGGTAAGCAATAACTGCGACTATCAATGCTCCCTGGTCTGCTATACCGAAGAAATGTGTACCTAACACATAAAGATGACTACTTACACAATCTCATTGGTGGGTAGGTAAGCAATAACTGCAACTATCAATGCTCCCTGGTCTGCTATACCGAAGAAATGTGTACCTAACACATAAACATGACTACTTACACAATCTCACTGGTGGGTAGGTAAGCAATAACTGCGACTATCAATGCTCCCTGGTCTGCTATACCGAAGAAATGTGTACCTAACACATAAACATGACTACTTACACAATCTCATTGGTGGGTAGGTAAGCAATAACTGCAACTATCAATGCTCCCTGGTCTGCTATACCAAAGAAATGTGTACCATCCAAAACCTGTAGGGAGACAATATAAACAGGGATTCATTAATAACATTTGAGCCGCCTCATGGGAAAACCAACAATGTGGTTTTTGAACAGGTCCGACACAAACCGGACTGTACAGTCACAGAAGACAGCTAGAAGCATGAAATTTCGTATTTAGGAAGTAGAGGGATTGTACTATCCGTTTAGCGAAAACAAAGGCGCTGATCAGCTTCGCGGTTACCGCGAAGCTGATCTGCGTCTTTGTTTTCGCCTATGCAGATTGTTGGTATTCCCATGAGGCGGCTCAAGCTAAACTGACATCAAATTTGGAGTAAAAGTGGCTGAATAACTGTTACTACTGTAACCTAGTTAAAATACACTCAGGCAAATAGTACAAATACATGTAGTTTAGGATACAATTGATTTGTAGGCGGGACTAAAATTACTCAACTAATTAATCAAAATGTGGTTAGCCAACAATTACTGGCATTTTAAAATCTATTAGCAGCTGCAGGATAAATCGCAGGCTTTGATGTAAACCTGCAATTTCAATTTATTTAGTCTATTTCAGTGTTTATATGCTAACTGCTCTTAAACACAGTGTATATCCGAGCGTATGCAGAACAGACGGTTACGGAACGGACAGACGTTTACAGGAGCACGCGCTTTTTCGCGCCAAAAATGTTTTGTACAGTTTTTCATCCAAAACTGTACGCTTCGAATGTATTGTTATATCGGCCTTGCATGTCCATCTACTATCTTCCAAAACACCATAATTTCCGGCATGGAAGCCTTGTAGTTTAAGCAGAATTTTGTTGCTTAGCAACAAAAACATTACGGAGCGGAACATTTATGTTACGGGGCGGAACAGACGTAGCCTACGAAAAAAACAGACGAATCAGCATACGGAGCGGTCACAGACGGCCATGAATACTACATGAACAACACTGTGATGTCAAATACAACACTTTGCGGCAACCTTCTGTATTGTAGCACTCGAACGTCACCAGATGGAATACACCTGGTGACCTGGATCAGCATCGTACATGTATCAGAATAGCATCGATTATGTTGTGAAAACAAAAAGTTGTTTGGGGGCAAACAGCAGATCAGAGAGAGAGGGGGGGAGAGGTCCCGATAGCTCAGTGGTAAAAGCGCCCGCTTCGGGGGCGAGATGTCGTGGGTTCACCCAGGCCGCGCCATATCAAATGCGTTAAAATGGTACCAATGGCTTCCTTGGTGCTCAGCATCACAAGGCAATCACGGCTTTTCTTCTCCTTTAAATATAGTATCATTAATAGTGCATATCTAACAATAAATTCTAAAATAAAAGACTGAAAAAAGTCTGAAAAGGTCCGATAATAAGACTCATGTCTGTTTTAACCGGAGGTCTATATGGAAGGCTGGCATTCGTGCTGTTTCTATCCGTATTCTAAAGCTCGCCTACGTCTGTTCCGTTTCGTATGGAAATGCGTCATTTCGTCTGTTCCGCTCCGTAACAAACGACTGTACCGCCCCGTAACCATGAAATTACCATACGCTTCAGAAAAAAAACAAATCTTTGCTATTTTTACTGGAAAACATATAAAATATTTAATGTCTGGTGGTTCAGGACATATTTAACTACATACAGACTAAATCCAAAAGGTTGACAATGGCTTATTTTGCAAGCAATCTCGACACACAGTCAAAAAAAATACAAAATATGCCATTTTTCACACGTCTTGGGCAGTTATGGCGAACCCCCTGAAAAATCATTGTGCTCTTGAGCACAGACATGTAGACGGGTATGTATGCAACACATCTGCTCTAGTTTGGTCTCAATATTTGCATTAGTCACTTTAAAAGAACGGAAACACATTTTTGGCGCGAAAAAGCGCGTGCTCCTGTAAACGTCTGTCCGTTCCGTAACCGTCTGTTCTGCATACCCTCGGATATACACTGTGTTAAAGGATCTCAGTTTTATTTTTATTTATAAGCAGTTTAAATTTCAGTCTCAGCTGTGTGGAGTATGAAAAACATTTCATAATTTTGGGGCTCAACTTACATGTCTCCAGGACCAGCCTGCGTCTGTTGACATGTAGATCCCCGCCGTCTGATCTATATGGATCTTGTTGCCAAGGTTACCAGTTGCTAGGATCAACCATGGAGCGGACTTCCTCGACATGATTGGTCGCGCCCGAACCATTGAACTGACACGGTCAAACTCCTGGACCAGGTGGAGGGAACAGTGCTGTGCCTGTAAAATATACACATGATACATTCATGAACATTCGAAATACATGTATACAGGCACTTTATTAAAAGCAATGTGCTTATTATGAATACATGTTTTAGGGTAATCCGCATGTGAAGTGAATGCTGCTAAATGTTAACTTTGGTTGCTGATATAAAAGGAAGCTGTAGCAATTTCCATCATGACAGCTGACCAACATGCCACCTAAAATATGACTTTAGTGTTCTCTGTCAAGCAAGCCTGGCTAATAACATTATTAAACATGCCACAAATAAATAACAGCAGTTTCTGTCAACAGATAAATTCTTGGGTTCATAGCTAAATTCTGCAAAGGCCAGATGGTCTAATAATCAAAACATGATTTCAAAAACAAGATTTGCAAACACTTACTGTTAGTATATAACACACTTTGTAAACTGTATAGTAAACATTCAATCAAAAATATACAACTGTTGTATTAATAGTGAGGCAAAAATAAGATTTGAGACCATATTTTCCATCCATTACATGATAGCTATATTTGTAAATTATTTTTGTGATGGTGAGCCAATGTGCTATTTTACCACTCAAGTTTTTGACAAGCCATGAACAGTTGGTTGGTTTGCACTTGTGCTTTACGTCCATGATCAACATTTAAGGTAATGTCAGGACAGTCCTAGCTACACTGTTCCTGGTCAAGCCTCCCAGAGGCAGGTTACCTGTACTTCGTGCTCATTTCTTTCAACACTAACTGATAAATTCTTCACTTGAAGAAGAGTGATTATGAATTAGACACACTACAGATTGAGCTATCATACCCAGTCCATGTATGGTAATAGCACTTTGCAGCAACAATGAAAACGATTTCAATTTGGAGAAACTAATCTCCTCAGGTAAAACTTCATGCAATAAATACATGCAACCCTTCAAACAAGCAACTTATTATTATGTAAAACTAATCAACATTTTAATTAATCAACATTTTAATTACAAAACAAGACAAACCATATTCACAGACAAAAATCATAATCTAACTAAGCAGCAATATAAGCAATGAAGCCTGTTGCATTTATATTTGCTTAATCCATACAAACTGTAGAGCGATTTGTGAAACTATAGTTTTTGATGCATTACTCAAGACAGTCCTCATTTAAAAATTAAGCCTTAACCCCTTTAACAAGCGTAATATTTTTAAAAGATAATTAATTTGTGACCTGTATTGACTTTAAAAAAACTTGACACATTCTTCTGAAAATTGCATGATATGCAGAAACTATATGATGTCTATGAAAGATTTCAAAGGTGTCATGCATGAAAACAAGTTTTGAATTTATAGCAATTTAGTCTCTAGCTATTTGTCTGCATGCACATACTACCATGATAAAGGTTCTTAAAATTTGAAATTTCACTTTCATGTCAAGCTTTATCTGCCATTTAAATCTGTATTGGTATACTTTCATATGCACTCTGATAAAATCTGCATGCAATCTCCATCAACTTCTCAAGCAAGGGAATTCCATGTATTAATATGTGGGCTGCACCATGAGAAAACATACTTTTTATTTAAGCACAAACAAATACCCAGATCAGCTGTGAAGTAACTGCACAGTTGATAAGCGCATCTGTTTTCACTTTAAAGATAGTATTGTCTCTCTTCTCTTAAAGTGCCACATTTCAAGCTTCTAGCTTCGAGCTTTCTTCTGTGCCTATACAGGCCAATTTGAGCGGGATATGGCCTTGGGGTTATAAAACTTTTCATGCTCAACTAAGCTAAGCATAAAATTTGAACTGCTCAAAAATGCTGAAAAATTAGATCATCAAATACTGTAATTTATCCTGCTAATAGATTGTTGGCATTTTAACATTTATGAGCAAGATAAATTTTAGTCTCAGCTGAGCTGAGCATGAAAAAAGTTTTATAACCTTGGGACCCTGAAAACAAGTTTTCTCATGGTGCAGCTCAAAGTTAAAATCTTGGGGACAACCAAAGAAAACCAATACCTCCTTGTTCCAAACAAAACCATCTCTTTGCTGGCAAGAAAAACGAAGAGAAAGAAAGACATGCAATGATATAAAGACAACTAATTCGAAGATGAATAGGCTGTGATATTATTTTGTGTATCTCTCTGTTGTATTGACTATTGGCCATCTTTGTTTTACCCTGATGCTACCTCACTAGAAAAGAGCTTGTCAAGCATGTTGTTGACATATGAGCCGCGTCTTTGGGGTTTCCGACCAGGTCTGACACAAATCGACACATACAGTCACAGATGCAGGCTAGAAGCTTGAATTTTCTGATTTACGTAGAAGAGAAATTGTACTATCCATGTAGTGAAAACAAAGGTGCTGATCAGCTTTGGTTTTCATATAGGCAAAAAATTTGCTTTTATTTCACGATGCGGCTCATATTTGTGGTGTCTTGTACTGCTATTTCTTTCCCATCTGGTGTCTGGGTCGGGATTTTTAATTTAATTGTATCAAATCCTGCATCTCTATTCTAACTTTACTGAAAAGGCTCTAAAGTGTGATCAAAAGTTATGTCAAGAACGTGTGTTTCAAATGATTAATGGATGTGTTGTATGAATTCGTATAGATAGCCTTGGACGTTGTACTTGTGGAAAGTTTTAAAACTGTAATCATATTTCATGAAATATGCTACAGGAAATCACATGAATTCTAGCATTAAATATTCCTTAATATTGTTTAGACTAAATTTTGTTATGTTACAAAATATGAGAGTAATGTTTTGACTGTTGATTCAATCCTTAAAATCAATACACAGCCCCTGCAATACATAAGCATACTGGTTCTATAGAGCTACTCCCGTTGTATATAGGGGTCAACTCCCGTTGTATATAGGGGTCATAGGTTCAACTTTGGCTTCTCCAGACTTAAAACCAAAGCTCCATCTTCATATGACCAGTTAGCTGCTGAGTGGGACATTAAACAATTAATGAATCAACCAATAAGCCTATCAAGAGACTTGTACATATTAATATGAAAATAAGAAATAAGTAAATTGTCTCACCGTAGAGCAGCCTGTAAAGTTTTTGTGTACATCTTTACTAGGAGCAACCACTAGGTTCCACTGTGCCCCCTTGTCAAAGGTGATGAGTGTCCTCTGATGGTCCCGGGCCAGAGTTTTGTTGATCAGCTGTGAAGCAATGTACACACCACGCATACCCTCCACCTTGTGAATGTCAGCAAATGATTCATCTTCATAAAACCTGTAACACAAAGCTGAATGAATATGTAAGATATTGCCTTAGTCTCAAGATATTTTGTCTCAATCAGGATACTTTGTCTCGTTCACTTTTTATTTGTTTGTTAAAGTTAGAAGTAAAGCTTACCGGCCATGATCAACAGCTAAAGTCAATTGGTGTGGTTAATAATTTACTAATTAGGCACACTGCTGAACAGGTTATGGCAGTGTTGTCACAATCAGTACAATCATGTTGTCTTGATATAAATAGAATCCATCATGGGTGGTCAGTGGAGATAGGAAAATCTCAACCCGAGGGTCTATCCATTCTAGTGGGAAACGAGGCTTGCCGAGTTTCCCACTGGAACGATGGACCCGAGGGTTGAGATTTTCCTTTCTCCACTGAACACCACTGATGGATTCTTTTTCTTACATACCCCGATTAGGCCTAAATTCATTTTACCGGTAAAGTAACCTGGTACCGTTCTTTAACTCTGATGACGTAGTGTTTATTACAGATATGACTTCAAATGTAAATAAGAGCTGTCGCAGGACAGCGTAGCTCGCCTGACTTGTGCTTTGCCACTACATCTGTTAAAATCTATGACCCATGACCTTGACCTCAAGGTCACTCAGGTGGGTCATGGTGGTACTGCGTAAAACTTCAGACCAATATCTAGCAACATGCAAAGTATCATCTCAATCCATCAATATGGTCAAGAGATATAGACTTACAAAAACATTAACCAAAAACTTAAACACAAAATTTCTAAGTCTGTGACCTTGACCTCAAGGTCACCCAGGGTGGGTCATGATGGTACTGCGTAAAACCTCAGACCAATATCTAGCAACATGCAAAGTATCAACTCAATCCATCAATACGGTCAAGAGATATAGACTTACAAAAACATTAACCAAAAACTTAAACACAAAATTTCTAAGTCCGTGATCTTGACCTCAAGGTCACCCAGGGTGGGTCATGATGGTACTGCGTAAAACTTCAGACCGATATCTAGCAACATGCAAAGTATCAACTCAATCCATCAATATGGTCAAGAGATATAGACTTACAAAAACATTAACCAAAAACTTAAACAAAATTTCTAAGTCTGTGACCTTGACCTCAAGGTCACCCAGGGTGGGTCATGATGGTACTGCGTAAAACTTCAGACCAATATCTAGCAACATGCAAAGTATCAACTTGATCCATCAACATGGTCAAGAGATATAGACTTTTAAAAAACTTTAACCAAAAACTTAAACACAAAATTTCTAAGTCTGTGACCTTGATCTCAAGGTCACCCAGGGTGGGTCATGATGGTACTGCGTAAAACTTCAGACCAATATCTAGCAACATGCAAAGTATCAACTTAACCCATCAACATGGTCAAGAGATATAGACTTTTAAAAAACTTTAACCAAAAACTTAAACACAAAATTTCTAAGTCTGTGACCTTGACCTCAAGGTCACCCAGGGTGGGTCATGATGGTACTGCGTAAAACTTCAGACCAATATCTAGCAACATGCAAAGTATCAACTTGATCCATCAACATGGTCAAGAGATATAGACTTTTAAAAAACTTTAACCAAAAACTTAAACACAAAATTTCTAAGTCTGTGACCTTGACCTCAAGGTCACCCAGGGTGGGTCATGGTGGTACTGCGTAAAACTTCAGACCAATATCTAGCAACATGCAAAGTATCAACTTGATCCATCAACATGGTCAAGAGATATAGACTTTTAAAAAACTTTAACCGAAAGTGTGACGCGGACGCACACGTAAACGTAAACGCGCACGACCGAGGTGACTACAATAGCTCTATGCACTTCGTGCAGGCGAGCTAATAAATCGTTGTCAAAGTCAAAAAAGATGCAGTTTTGATTTGTTTTTCGTTGAAAACGAGCGTGAATCAAGTTTATACCCAATGAATTCACACCAATTTAGTCTAGTTTTGTTGAACATTATTGCTGCAAGCAGCGGCTTTGGGCTAGAAACGATCGAATTTAGTCGCGTGCTTTTCTTATCTTGTATGAGCAACCAAGCCAGCAGTGTAAGATCGATTTATCTACCACCACTAAAATACCGGAATTTTTTCTATCTTTATGATAGAGGTATGTAAGAAAATTATGTTTTAGGTTTAGGTTAGTGCTTTACATCCATTGGTCATCAGCTAAATCATGTCGGTATCCTAGCCACAGACTGTGTCCCTTGAAAGTCTCTTAGAGACAGGTTACCAGTATTAAGTGCAGAATGTGCATAACAATGTGTCAAAACATGTTGTCTCATACTGGGGCTTTTCTGTTTGTTTAGTGGAATTTTATCCAACACCGAAATAAAAATCATTATGAAAACATGCCCATGCAATATACAGAGATTTTTAAAGTTGTAAAAATGAAAATTTTCAGTAAAAATAATTTGATATTTTTGTTATTTTTGCTCAAAGCATAGATTGTGGGTACATGTTAGAACCCACAATCTATGCTTTGGAGCAAAACTAAGAAAAATAGGTAATACCCCTGCATAACCCAATTTTACGATATAAAAGTGGGGTACATGGGGGCATTTATTTCATGGACATGTTTTTCTGATGTAACATTTCCTGGTGCGCCTAAAAATGGAAGAGATCTCATCCAAACAGTAAAGATGATACCTACTTGAGCCATGTAGCCCCAAATGAGCCATTAGGATTGAAGTAAAGGATATCCTCCAAAGACAGAGTAAACCGGGTACCATTCACATCAGAGATGTACAGGTGTGAGGAACCAGGCTCATGATTAACACACATCATTATCTGGTCCTCACTGGTGTCAGCTACAAAATAATCCTGTAACAAAATAGTGTAGAGTGAGAACAGAAGGCATCGCAAATGGTATGATTGAAATTACAATCCAACACAGACACTGAGTTGGAATGAAAGAAGAATGAATTTGGGAAATTTTGAAAAAGTAGAATTAGGCAAGAAATTACAGACTCATCTATTAGTATGCACCACTCAGTCAATCATAAAGTTATTTGGAAACTGGCAGTTTATTATTTAATTCATTTTTGTGGGTTAACATAAATTAGGCATAAAACAGTATCCCCTATGTAATAATCATGTGATTGAACATTTACATGTAAGACATGCAATAGTATTTAATACTACTAGACTTACCAGGCGTGTTAGATCATGGGGGAACTCAACATTATAGAACTCTCCCCTGTAGTTAGTTTGGGCCCAACCGTTGGAAATCTTAGCAGATAAACTGCATACCAATAATGGAAATATGAGGCTTGACCTCTAAAATTATTTTCAAGTCCCCGGACTATCCTGTAGTGTGACACCCAGATCTCTATTCGACTTACCAGGTGTGTTAGATCATGTGGGAAGCCAGCATTATAGAACTCTCCCCTATAGTGTGACACCAAGATATCTACTAGACTTACCAGGTGTGTTAGATCATGTGGGAACTCACCATTATAGAACTCTCCCCTATAGTGTGACACCAAGATATCTACTAGACTTACCAGGTGTGTTAGATCATGTGGGAAGCCAGCAGTATAGAACTATCCCCTATAGTGTGACACCAAGATATCTACTAGACTTACCAGGTGTGTTAGATCATGTGGGAACTCACCATTATAGAACTCTCCCCTATAGTGTGACACCAAGATATCTACTAGACTTACCAGGTGTGTTAGATCATGTGGGAAGCCAGCATTATAGAACTCTCCCCTATAGTGTGACACCAAGATATCTACTAGACTTACCAGGTGTGTTAGATCATGTGGGAACTCACCATTATAGAACTCTCCCCTATAGTGTGACACCAAGATATCTACTAGACTTACCAGGTGTGTTAGATCATGTGGGAAGCCAGCAGTATAGAACTATCCCCTATACTGTGACACCCAGATCTCTACTAGACTTACCAGGTGTGTAAGATCATGGGGGAACTCAGCAGTATAGAACTCTCCCCTATAGTGTGACACCAAGATATCTACTAGACTTACCAGATGTGTAAGATCATGGGGGAACTCAGCATTATAAAACTCTCCTCTATAGTGTGACACCCAGATCTGATGAGTTATGCCATGGCCACCTAATAATTGCTGAAATTAAAACAAGAAGTTTTGTTCATTTGTTTTGTATTTTACTATCCCTGTCAAAAAATTTCAGACATGCAGGAATGGAGCCACTCTTCATAAGCATTACTTAAGGGCCAGTGGGGCTCAAACCCCTAACCACTCAATTCAAAGTCTGGCACACTAACCACTTGGCCCTCCCACTCCCCTAATAATTTAATAAATACCCCAGGTAAGCAGTGATAGACTTGTGCCCACAGCTCATGTAAGCCATGTACGATAGAATTCAGAACACAGTATTATGCTATTACATCCAACATCTCTAGTCAGTCAGTTATTGTAGCAATAATGTTTCTGGCCAGGCTTCCAAGAAGCAGGTTACCCATGCTCAATGCACATTCTTTCACAACTAACTGCATATCAAATTTTAACTTACCACTTGTTTGGTAGCAAACATGTATTGATTCTGTATCTCAAAGTCATGTACATCTTGTAGTAAGGCTATAGAGTCGGTCTGGAAGAAGTCACAGCTTCTTATGATGTTGCCTTTGTTGTTATACGTGATCCGGTGGACATATATACAGTTGGTATGATTAGTGCTACTGTACTGTCTACCAACATATTTGCTGTCTTCCCTGGTGATAAGCAATTATCATACAGATTAACAAAACACTGTTACAGATATATTCACATATGGATTGGGCAATAAACTTAACTGTGAAATTCGGTAAGAGCACTAGATCAAGTTGTATGGTTAGGCCTACAACACACCCTCAGTCCAAAATGATTTTGGTTGTTTGTTACATTTGAAGCTTTACCTCCATGGTCAACAGCTAAGGTCATGTCAGGACAGTTATCCTTGCTGCACCTGTCCTGGGCAAGCCTCCTGGTGGCAGGTTACCAGTACTTTGTGCACATTTCTTTCAGTGCAAAATGACAAATTCTATTCGTGAATCAGTGCAAAGGCAAGAATAGCCATAAAAATCCAACATCCTTCAAATGTGCAGTTCAACCTCATTACATCATGCCTCAATATAATTGTTTTTTTTTCTTTTTTTATTTAACACGGTCATACAGTTCAACCTCATTATAACATGCCTCATTACAGTACAGTTTTCAATATAACGCGGCCATGTCATGGCTCCCAAATTGATTATTTTGCTATATGTCTATTGTAAATAACCTCATTATAACACGCTTCACTTGTTTTCATGGACCCCAAAGATAGCATTATAATGAGGTTGACCTGTAGCATGGCTCTCAAAGTGATTATCTGTATAACTATTGTATCCTCATTACAACACAGTTCACTTATAACACTTCTGTTTCTACAGAGATATCAATTGATAATGAGGTTGACCTCTAAATAAAGACACAGCCACTTGTGTGAACAAAGTGGCTTACCAGTAAAATGTTTTGACATCTCTCTGAATTTCTCTCCAAGTGTTGCCAAAGTCAGTACTCAGGTAAAGCTGAAAAAAACATAATAAAAAATTTTAGAACTTTTTCAATCAATTGTAAACCAATTCCATTTTTTTTCCTGCACCTTTTGCAATTTCACGAAAAGTTTTCGTCTAAACCCAAAGAATCAGAAATGCTGTTATTAGACACTAGAAAATTCACTTTAGAACAAGGGATTACTGACAATAATTAGAAGAAAATTTTCTTTGTTACTTCATAAAAGCCATTGTAACTTTTGTGGGTGCTTAGAATCGCCTTGGCCAGGTGACTCATCTGTGCACCCACAACATACTTTTTTTATGTTACATGTATGAAGAATTATCAAAAAAAATCTTTCAATTATCGTCAAATACTCCTTTTATCTGGCCTTCCGTCAACGTGCCAGTGATGTGGGTACTCACTGTGTTGCTCGTGTCGTCAGTGTTGTCCATACCCAGGATATAGTCAGCATTGTGATGGTGAAACTGTAGCTTCTTGGGTCGGAATGGTACACTAACACGCCGTACATCATCTCGACAGTAGTTCTGGGTTACAAATATTACTTTGTCTGTTTCATCAGCAAATATGTACTGAAAGGAAGATGAGAAAGCATTAATTACAGTTGAGCCTGTGTTAAGTGACCACTTTTAGTGACCACTTTTAGTGGTCACTCAAGACAGATAGTCTCTGAGCCCAGAGAATCAAGATATGTGGGTATTATTGTGTTTGATTGTATAAATACTAATAGAATTGCCTTGGGCAGCCAAAGATGGTGGCATAAAAAGCATTGTCTAACATAGTCTTGGGCAGTTTCTTCTCCTGTCAAGAAATCAAGTAGAGAGAAGTTATACTGTAAGGTCATTTCAAGGCACTTAGGTCATTTCAAATGATTTAGGTAGTTTATGTAATAACGTAAAACATAATATTCTGTAACAGAATCAAGAGCAAGAGGGTAAAACTGTCATGAAAGTTTTCAATATTTTGTTTGGTTTGTGGTTGAACATCCCACTGAACATACTGACTTAATCATATCCTGATTCTTAACTTAACCTATTGCAAAATTCATAACAAAATTTGCCTATTGTTGTTTTCTCATGAGTAGCGTCATGAAAAAACCAGATTTTTGCCTGTGCGAAAACAAAGGCACAGATCAGCTGTGAAGTAACTGCTTCTAGCTTTCTTCTGTGGGTGTATAGGCCGGTTTGTGTCGGACCTGGTTAGAAATCCTGAAGACCTGTGGACTCGTCATATGTTACAGTAATCATTAGCAAGTTTCAGTTATTTATCTTTTAACTCTTACAACAGCTGTGCTACTTCACAATTTCAACATGTTGGCTGAATTCATCTTTTCTTTTTATACAATACTGGTAATTTAATGTTAAATTACTGAAAGATTGGAAATGTTAACCAGCCTGAGGACCCAGTTGTTCAAAGCATCGTTAGCTTAACGATATCGTTAAGACATAAATTTGTTAAGCAAATATCAGCTAAAGTAACAATTGCAAAGGATTCTCACATTTTTTCAACAAAAAATAACAGTGTATTTGTAATATTAATGTTTGAAATTTTAACTAAACATCAACTAACGACGTCGTTAGTTTTGAACAACTGGGCCCAGAACTTAATTTTTGCTGCTATTCCCAAATTTGTTGCCTCATGAGTTCAAAGTTTTCACTAATTCATAATTTCTACAAGCTGTATAGATTGTAGATGTCCTTTTTCATGAATTCAAGAACACACTAACAATATGAATAAGGAAAGTTTATGAGATAAAAGTCACACATAAAATTCCGAATTTACAGTGTCTTGATTGCATGAGCAGCTATTTTCCAAAAGGTGACCACTTGGCTGCCTGAATTTAGCTAAATATATGAAGATGCACAAAAATTGACAACAAAACATTAAATAAACTAAGTAAACACAACTGAAGTATTGCCATGGAAGGGATGGTACTTTTACAGGTGCCTAACCAGACCATCAGCTTCTACTGTGGTTCACAACATTTTGTTACTAAATGTAGTAGTTGTTTGGTGAACCTCTAACGAGTTAGTTTGAAGTATTGCCATGGAAGGGATGGTACTTTTACAGGTGCCTAACCAGACCATCAGCTTCTACTGTGGTTCACAACATTTTGTTACTAAATGTAGTAGTTGTTTGGTGAACCTCTAACGAGTTAGTTACCCATCATGGTCAAACATATAAATCATGATAACCACCATGATGAAAGAAGCAGACTTTTACTTATGTTTTTTTTTATTCATTTATAAATGGCAAATTAAAGCAGATATCTAATACTAAAATGCTTCTTTCTACCTTTGTTGGTCTGTATACATTGTGCAAACAAAAGGGAATTTGAGCCTATTTGCTTAATTTTTAGTTTATTAAACTGAAATTATGGTCAACATAAAAACTGAGTGTTTGTATAGGTTCTCCTAAACGACTTTTGTTGTACAATGATAAAGAAATAAGATGTTTTATAACAGTTGTAATGCCAGCCAATCAGGACAGACAATATTAAAAGGCTTGAAAATTAAGACTGAATCGAATCACAAACAATGCATTTTGTAATTTATATTAGAGACATAAGTATGGTAGTTCATCTCTCACTAATGAAAAGGACCATCTATATCTCTTGAGTATTAAAACATTCAAGTGAGTTCTTTGGTGGCTGCCTAGATCAATTAGGACACACGTACACAAACTGGAAGCATAATGCTTGTTGCTAGCCATATTACTACCTGTTAAATGAAAGAGATAGATCTAAGCCATCTTGCTCTTCATGTGGATTACTGTATACAAGAATTTTGTGATGTGTAATTGTCCTTTCTTTCTCAACAGGAGAAATTTTAATTGTATAAATTCTTAGACCTTCTTTTCATATTGGGCAATTTTCTCTGACAGAAACTGCAACTTCACCTGTTGAAGTATGGTTGTGTTATCTGACTGAGACAGCCATGACTTAAGAACACTTCACATTCAGTATAATTCTGATTTATCATGTACATGTGTATGTATGACAACTGTACCTTTAAACCCAAATAAACTATGACAAAACCTTGCATCACTCAGTGTCCTTGAATACATTATTTAAAGTTGTTTACATAATTTGCATATTTAACCATACTGGTTTTAAGAAGTTCTATATTTCATGAACTTTCTGTTCAATAGACCACTTTTAACATATAAAAAAGCTTGTCTAAGGTTACAATAAAACTTAACTACAACTTAAGCATATAAAATCAAAACTGGTACTTGTATTTTGAATTGAGCCTTTCAAGTGAGATAAAAACTACAAATTCCTTCCTAATCATGCCGGGATGGAGCAATGGCGGCCTTGATTTAAAACCAGCATTATGGGGAGCTTCAGGCACAACCCATGTGCCAGTAGGAATTGAACCTCGACCTTTAAATTCAGAGTCCCAAGGTCTGACCACTAGGTTACTCTATTCCCCAAACTACTTATGGTACTGACTTAACAAATAAGGGTTGCGATTAGTAGTTAATGTGAACTTTGCAAATCATGTTCTTACGATGCACCTTATACACAGTGACTACTGTGATTACTAGTATCAGACTTGATCTCTTTCTTGTCAGTTTAAAACTAATGTAGATGACTACCGGCCATGAAAGCTTTTACACTCTGGTACAGATTGTTATATTTTTGTTACCATGAAAATATGACTGCATACAAAAATATAATGAAACCATCACAGCATAACATTAACAAACCACAACTTTTTCATGTGACATACAGTCATATTGTTTGTGGTCCTGAAACAAAAACTTATTTACAAGTCCAAACAAGTACCGTAACTAACTTTAGCATTGATTCTCCCAACTATAAAATGGGTTCATATTCTAAATATTTACATTTTTCTAAAACCTCCTTAGATGAACCATTAGATGTTCATCTGTGTTCATACTTCCATGAACACCATTGTGTCACACGACGTGACGTAACCCAAACTTGACGTCAAAAAACAAGAATATCGCCAATCTGATTGGACGTTGTAAATGTCGACGCCGTTCCGCAGTTTGAACACACACTGTGTGTAGATTCTCTGTTTGCTGGTTAATGTGACCGCCTTGGTGATTTTTCAACAAGCGATATAGAGAAATGAATGTAAATATAAGCAATGAGTTTAATTTTTCTGTTATTCATGCAGCTATGAACCGCAGTGGGTCGCTAGCAAAGCTTACATGAACCCCTTCGGGGTTCATTCACTTTGCACGCGACCCACTGCGGTTCATAGCTCCATGAACACCAGAAAAATGAAATTCATTTCTTAAATACATGTATCTTCAACAGATACTTTCATGTAAACGATGATTCGTAAATTCCAAGATCCCAACTGCTGCAGGTCATTGGCATTTTCATTCCAAAAGATTATGAAAATTGAGCCACCACATGGGAAAACCAACATTGGGATTTCCGACCAGGTCCGACACAAACCGGACTGCACAGTAACAGAAGACAGCTAGAAGCATGAAATTTCGTATTTAGGAAGTAGAGGGATTGTACTATCCGAGTAGCGAAAACAAAGGCGCTGATCAGCTTCGCTGTTACTGTGAAGCTGATCTGCGCCTTTGTTTTCGCATATGCAGATTGTTGGCTTTCCCATGAGGCGGCTCAAATATTGTACATGCATACAGGAGAGACAGCTATCTTCACCAAATGATCTACTTGCCCCTGAACAACCTCCCAAACTTAGCTGCTACACATGACAACGTTTGCCATCCTTTTAACCAAACATAATACAATCCAACCTGTCTTAAGCAAGAGGCCTAGGGAAACACTAAAATGGCTTGCTTAAGACAGGTGATTGAGGTTAGGTTGTAACATTAGGGTGGAATTGTGCCAAGAAAATATTTCATCTACATTTAAATAGTTGTAAGATATCTGCAAAAAACCATTATCAGACACTAGGGAACACATTTTAGAAATATGGTAAAATACTTACATGTGAGTTCAGTATAGGGCTGGTAAAGTATTGAGAGATCACAGCGTTGGTGCCGTTGGACAGCTTTAGTTTACTGTTGAGGTTGGTGAATGTCTCTCCGTAGTTGTAGGAGACATGTACACTGCTGGAATGTTCCCCCGGCGCCCCGCCAATCACTGTACCCTTAGATAAAGCTACGATGAATTCACTTTCCTTCTTTCCGGCCCAGTGAACAATCATTTGGGCATGGCTGTCATTGAATTCATACTGAAAAACAGGAAAATAATTCTGAGCTATGAAGCAAGTGCTTCTCACTACTCAAAGGTTCTTAGACTGGACCTGACTACTTTATTCTATGACAATTATGCATGTAAGTGCTTTTGAAGCATTTGATATGTACAAACTTGCCTACATCAGCCACTTATCATTATCTGGATAGATAGTTTGGCCTGATTGGGGAGGGTACATAATGAGATTTTTGATGTTCAGTCTTTTTTGAGCACATCAATGCAGGGTATAGTTATGCACCAGTCATTTGCAACCACGGCCCCCTCGGGGCCGGGAATAGCGGGGGTACAGCCGGGCTTAACTGCAGGGTTTTGACTTCAGCATTGTCCCCGCAGTGCCGTGGAATAGCAGGGGTTTTGATTCCTGTCCCAAAATGGCCATGAAAATTTACATTTACCTGCCGGGATTTGAGCAGGGACTTTGGCAGAGCTTTGACCATAAGAGTATCCCTGCAGTGCCGGGCATATACCCGGGCTTTGGAAAGAGAAAAGTCAATATCCCCGCTATTCCCCGGCCCCGAGGGGGACGTGGTTGCAAATGACTGGTGCATTAAGAGGACAAATGTCCCACTACTGACAGTGCCTGAGGGACATTCTGGCAATACTGTTGAGAATTTGGGGGACAGTAACATCAAGAAATAGTTCTATTTGAGAATTTTGGGGGACATCATTGTCCCCTTTCTAGATAATTTTGGGGGTCATTGGAGACCAAGATGGGACAAAATGCACATTTTTGTGCGCCAGGGAAAACCCTGATCAATGAGTGTGTGTGCAAATAAATGATACCAGGGATGATTTCAAAGTTATATAATCTTTTGCAATAACTTTTACAACGAAAGGAGACAAAAATTGGCCAAAGTGACCGATTGGTTCTTTGTGATCTTCTTACATAATCTTAAAATTGGTTAGTTTGGCCAAAGTTATTCTTCCTACTTTTCAACAATTCAAATCAATTACCAATTAATCTAGTCATCCTTGTAGAGAACCAACAATAGTGGCCAGATCTGCTGATTTCAACTATGCACCAATCTAATTACTTTATAAACCAACAAGGTGTCTCTATAGAAAAAGTCAGGAAACCCTGTATTGAATTTAACACTAAAATCAAAAACTCACATTTGCCAAATACAACAACAGGGCCTTTTCTCTATACAAAACTAGGTCTGGTTTCCAGTTTCCCAATTGGGTGAAAAAATTCCCAATTAAACATTTCAAATTTGCAGAAAAATCCTAATTTAAAAGGTAAACTTTCCCAATTTGGCTAAAAATTGCACTATTTTTTCCAGAAATAATGCTATTTTCCCCAAAAATTATACTGTTTTTTTTTGTGTGTTTTTTTTTCCAAATTTTATTGGTACCAAAAATTTCCCAAATTGGTCAGAGAGCCCTGCATATATACGGACAGAGATGGGAGCAGTTACATACAACACATGTAACTTATTTACAAGTGAATTTTTAACAATAGAAATTGAGAAAAACATTTAAGAAGAAGCTGAGGGTGAGGTTATGGCCATGTGAAACCGGTTTAAGCCCGCCAGTAACTTTGTGTTACTGATCGTTCCAAGTCGATACTTCTGTGGTGGTTCTTTTTGTTTTATGTCTTGGTGTATAATTTTTTTTTTTTTTTTTTTTTTTTTTTTTGTGCTGTTGGCGCCTTATGTATGTTTTCATATTTTTAGTTAAGTTAAGGTAACTGAGTGGCCACCTATTGGGAAAATAGCTGCTCATTCGGCTTACGATATGTTTCATGGTATAAGTACCTGATTGTTAGTTTGTTTTTTTCCCACCTCGGTTTTTGGAGTGGGAATCTTTTTCTGATTGCGCCTTTTCCTGATCTTTGCCTACTTGTACCTTTTTAAGGATAAGAGAAACATTCCATTAGACAATGCATCACATCAGCTTCACAATCATATAATTTTTAAGAGAATAAATAGTGTATTTTTTTTTTTTTTTTTTTCTTTTTCTTCAGAAAATTGTTCCGAAAGATTTTACATGAAATGAGAGTTTTGAAAATGGACACAGTGGGCACATATTAAAACGTAATGTATACCCCCCTGAACCCCACTTTTATATGGCAAAACTGGGGTTTGCAGGGGTATACCTATTTTTCTTGTTTTTGATCCAAACATAGATTGTGGGTACTCGTTAGAACTGCCACGGACTCTAACGTGTACCCACAATCAATATTTTGAGCAAAAATAAGAAAAATATCAAAACTTTTCAGCTGAAAATTTTCGATCTCTGTTTATTGCATGGGCAAGTTTTCGTAATGGTAATGTAGACTGGATAATTCAGTATGTTCTGGTATTCAGGATGTTTCAATAATTGGATTCTGTAAAATTGGCATTACTGATCAATTTTGAATGTATGCCTTCAGGGATTTTTTTAGGTGTTTCAGAGGCAGAAATAAGGCCCCATCACCAGTGCAATTTATGTGACTTTTTTCCCAATCTGGAGAAAAAAAAATCCCAATTACCCCTGAAAATAATTTTCAACAGTTCTATACAAATGTGAAATTCAAATTCTGCTGTTTGAAATGACTTTGATTTTTTAAAATATCATTTAATGATTCTAAATAAACTAGAATTGTCAGAGAATCTGACTATAGCCCCGCTTCTCAGCTTTTTTTGCAGGGTGAAAAAAAACAATGACAGGTAACTATCACAGGCTATCACAAGCTAGATCTCATCAATATTGATGCTCATACAAAATTTGGTCTGATTATGTCAATTCGTTCTGTCAATTTTTTTTTCGAAAAATGACGGGTAATAATCCAAAGCTAGATCTTGCCAATGATGATGTGCATACAAAATTTAGACGGATTCTGTCAATTCGTTCTGAAGACATTGAGCGGAAACAAAATTCTGAAGTCAATCAAGGGCTGTTAACTCCGTCAAAATTTTGCAAAAAATGATGGGTTATAATCCCAAGCTAGATCTTGTCAATGATGATGTGCATACAAAATTTGGACGGATTCTGTCAATTCATTCTCCAGATATTGAGCGGAAATGAAATTCTGATGTCAATCAAGGGCTGTAACTCCATCAAAATTTTGTGAAAAATGACGGGTAACAATCCCAAGCCAGATCTTGTCAATGTTGATGTGCATACAAAATTTGGTTGGATTCTGTCAATTCGTTCTCAAGATATTGAGCGGAAACGAAATTCTGACGTTAATTAAGGGCCATAACTCTGTCAAAATTTAACAAAAACTGAAGGGTAACAATCCCAAGCTAAATCTTGTCAATGTTGATGTGCATACAAAATTTGGTCGGATTCTGTCAATTCGTTCTCAAGATATTGAGTGGAAACGAAATTCTGAAGTCAATCAAGGGCCGTAACTCCGTCAAAATTTTGCGAAAAATGACGGGTAACAATCCCAAGCTAGATCTTGTCAATGATGATGTGCATACAAAATTTGGTCCCATTCTGTCAATTTGTTCTCAAGATATTGAGCGGAAACGAAATTCTGACGTCAATCAAGGGCCATAACTCCGTCAAAATTTTGCGAAAAATGACGGGCAACAATCCCAAGCTAGATCTTGTCAATGTTGATGTGCATACAAAATTTAGTCGGATTCTGTCCATGCGTTCTCAAGATATTGAGCGGAAACGAAATTCTGACGTTAAGCAAGGGCCGTAACCATCAAAATTTTGCGAAAAATGACGGGCAACAATCCCAAGCTAGATCTTGTCAATGTTGATGTGCATACAAAATTTGGTTGGATTCTGTCAATTTGTTCTCAAGATATTGAGCGGAAACGAAATTCTGACGTCAATCAATGGCCGTAACTCCGTCAAAATTTTGCAAAAAATAACAGGTAACAATCCCAAGCTAGATCATGTCAATGTTGATATGCATACAAAATTTGGTCGGATTCTGTCAATGCGTTCTCAAGATATTGAGCGGAAACGAAATTCTGACGTTAATCAAGGGCCATAACTCCGTCAAAATTTTGCTAAAAATGACGGGTAACAATCCCAAGCTAGATCCTGTCAATGATGATGTGCATACAAAATTTGGTCCGATTCTGTCAATTCGTTCTCAAGATATTGAGCGGAAACGAAATTCTGACGTCAATCAAGGGCCATAACTCCGTCAAAATTTTGCGAAAAATGACGGGTAATAATCCCAAGCTAGATCTTGTCAATGATGATATGCATACAAAATTTGGTCCGATTCTGTCAATTCATTCTCAAGATATTGAGCGGAAACGAAATTCTGACGTCAATCAAGGGCCATAACTCCATCAAAATTTTGCGATAAATTACGGGTAACAATCCCAAGCTAGATCTTGTCAATGTTGATGTGCATACAAAATTTGGTCAGATTCTGTCAATTCGTTCTCAAGATATTGGGCGGAAACGAAATTCTGACGTCAATCAAGGGCCATAACTCCGTCAAAATTTTGCGAAAAATGACGGGTAACAATCCCAAGCTAGATCTTGTCAATGTTGATGTGCATACAAAATTTGGTCCGATTCTGTCAATTCGTTCTCAAGATATTGAGCGGAAACGAAATTCTGACATCAATCAAGGGCCATAACTCCGTCAAAATTTTGCGAAAAATGACGGGTAACAATCCCAAGCTAGATCTTGTCAATGTTGATGTGCATACAAAATTTGGTCAGATTCTGTCAAGCCATTCTCAAGATAATGAATGGAAACAAAAATGTCGGAAGGACGGAAGGACTGAATAACGGAATAACGGAATAACAGAATAACGGAATAACGGAATAACGGAACTACGGAAGGACAGGGTGAATCCAGTATAGCCCCCACTTTTTCAAAGCGGGGCTATAATAACCTAAAGTCCTCAAAGTTTAAACTATGTCAACTTAGAAAATATCATCAACTTTGAATGTTCTGAATATTTCCCAAATTCAGGGTTTACATTGCTAATTTTCCCAATTAGAAAGGCCCTAGGGCTCCCAGGCTAGGACCCCTTCCCAAAATAACCAAAAAATCCCTGGCCTTCCTCATGAGTAAAAATGATACAGGCACAGAAGAGTTTTGAGCATATGGTAGGATTCCTGACCCTGTTTATACGGAGACCTTGAAACCAATCACCACATGAAGATCGCTAGGAAGATTATTTCCATGTTGGTAAGTTAACAGTCTATCATCAAATAGAATGTTTGTCCATGGCATTTCAGGTATCATAGATCTGCTAGTGTATAGACGTGTTGATCCGGTTGGCAAGCTTCTCTTTTGTGGGAAGAAATCAATTTTGGTGCTCCTTTCCCGCCTTTTTGCTCATTTAGTCAAGGGTATAACTTGGTCAATATCATTATGATTTAATCATTTTAATAGACTTTTATAAAGTCATAATTTGTCCAGAAATATTACAGATTTCATACCTTGAGTTGAAGAAATGATATGTGCAAAATTTTTATGAAAAATTTAATTTTGTTTTCATATTTTCTGCTTTCAATTCAGTAAGGACATAGCGATAAACACCGAGTCATTCACCTGGTACGAATGACCCATGACGTCATTCTGATCAGATCAATAGGTTCCAGGTCATTTCGGCCCATAACCATTTCGGCCCATTACCATTTCGACCCATAACCATTTCGGCCCATACCGTTTCGGCCAATAATCAGTTCTGCCCATTATCTGATTTTATTTATTTTTTTTTTATTATAAAGGGACTTTTGTGAGTCCTGTTGTTGACTAAGCAATATTCAGGCGTTTGTTACTAATTTTAATAGGAGAATAAAAAGCTATTAGTAGTGGAGCTTGATTCTCTGCAATTTTGGGTTGTATGGACTATGGAGGTATGAGTAGTTTACGGCATCAACGTCAATACTTTTCATTCATGCAAACTGGCGATGACTATTTCACTATTTTTAAAACAACTTAGTCCTTTTTATTTATCATTATTGAAATCTCCAAAAGAACCCCTAATATTATTCAAAATCGTTGACTTCACACCCTAAATCGCATAGATAGACTTTTCTTTTAAGAAAGAAAGAATTTACAAATCAGAAAATAATAAACTGATATAAACTCTTAATTGATTTACTTATCTTTTATAGCATACAAATAACAAACATTTAACATTACAAATACATGACATTGGTTATATATCTATGGGCTGAATTGGTTATGGGCCAAAATTATGGGCCGAAATTGTCACGGGCCGAAATGGTTATGGGCCGAAATGACCAGTTACCGATCAATATATTGTTCCTTTCCCCAGACTATCAGGGTGACCTACCTCTCTGAATGTCAGATGAATGTGTGCGGCTGTGCCCAAGTTTGTTTCGCTTGTGAAAACTAGGGACTAATTTGTATCCCACCTATTGAAATATTGTCGTTGGTGTGCCACCAGTAAATTATTCAGAAACAGGAGAGAGTTGCATAAGCACAGCGCATTCGAGCCCTTTGTAACTATTTACTATGCAACGTTACGTTACAAAAAAGCGCTTGTGAGTGCTACATGACATTCCTTGGGCTGCCTCACAAAAAGCAGCCTGCCGTTGCTAAGGAACAAAGAAAAACAAAATGGCATTGTCATATTTCAACCACAAGAATTTTGTCTGAAAGAATAAAATTCTACTGAAAACGTGTCAGAAACCATCTCTTCAGCAAAAAAGAAAAAAAAAAATTCTAGCCTTCTGATCGGAAAAATACAGTGTCTTCTTCAAGTTTTTGTTAGATATGCACCGGGCTCCGCCATTTTGAAAAGCGCTCTAATGTAGCGAACCGTTGCATAGAATGAACAGAACATGATAAAGCACTATTAGCCTTATGCAACTCTCACCAGGGATAGTGAATCTCAACCTAAAAATTTACAGAAAAATAGATGAAAAGTATTTGTTTGAATATGTAAGTGTTTTGATAAAGGCAGACGTATATACTTACAACTGTGCTGTTTGGTTTATGTTCATCATCTATGTGCCTTTTCTTTCGAGTTTTGCCAAAAGCTATATCTTTTAAATACGCAGGAAATGTTTTCACATTCAAGTCATTATCCAGGTTTATTGTCAATGTTCTCGGCGATGACAGTTCATCGCGTAGATGCCTAGCAATGTGTAGTGATCTTCTGTATTTATCTTTTCGTAATCCATTAGAAAATTCCGCTTTTTCAAAGGAAAGCAGGAAGATAAACAAATAAAAGTAAATCGCCATTTTCAACCAGGAAGTTCGTCAATCGATTAGGTTCAGAGTCGTCTCGTTCCAAATGACATTGTTCCGAGACACTTCGGCCCCTGGTATAGTGTGAGTTGGGGTGACTCTGAACTGCATATAGATCTGTATAGAAGTTAGAACACAATGCTGGTGTTTAAGGAGTTGTGTGGACACTCTGACATACAACTGTACTAAACTGTGTTTCACAGGGTATAGGTATATAGCACACTTGTACTGCCGGTGTGCAAGGTGATTTCACTACCCATGACTACCCATGACTACAGGTCCACCTCCAGTGTTACTGAAATGCTCAATAAACTTTCCTGGCGTCCATTAGACCAAAGGCGAATAGATACCCGACTGATCATGCTGTACAAGATCACATATGATCTTGTAGCAATCCCTCTAACTGACTATCTCACACCAAATCGCAGGCAGTCCAAATTCATCCACCCGCTGGCATACAGACAAATCAGCACTTCTACCAATTACTGCAAGTATAGCTTTTTTCCAAGAACTGCAGTACATTGGAACGCTTTACCCATCAGTATTGTCATGCTCCCCACCGTGGCACAGTTCAGTCATGCTGTTTGCCAGGTGGTGCATGTGTCTCCCTAATCACCAGATTCTGTTTTTTATCTTTTAAACTATACTAACACTCTTCTTTCACTGTACAAACTCATTTCACCCACTTCACTTTTCTTTTATTTCAGCTAACCCCCTTTAGCACTTGGTATACCGGAATTCCTTCTGAAGTCCTCTGATGAGGTTAAGAAGTAGTGGAAGATAGATAGATAGATACAAGCCGGCTTTTATAGCTACGTGGTAGAGTGTTTGCTTAGCACGCGGGAGAACCTGGTTCGATCCCGGTCAGGGAAGAAAGAATTTTTCTTCACCTGTTACATGTGCCACAGCAGAAAGTACTGGGATATATGGGTAAGGTGGTAATCTCTGCCGGTGTGCAAGGTGATTTCACTATGAAGAGTGAGTGTTCTTGATCAGATACATGTACTCAGAAGCAGGAATGACTATATGGTGACATAGGAGGAAAAATGTCATTTCTCAATTGCCAAGGGTGTGCCAGTTGAGACCATCAAGCATTGCAGACACACACTGTTTGTCTGTAATCTCACATTACCCTGCTAACTTGCCCTTCATTGCCATGGGCAGATCCAGAGGTGGGGGACAGGGAGTCCGGACCCCCTTGGAATTGTCAGATTATTAATTTTTGCCATGTTGAAATTTTCCGTCAGACCCCTTCTTGGAATTTGGACCCCCCCTGAGAAAATTTTCTGGATCCGCACATGATTGCAGAATATCTTGACCTGTATATTAAGACAATCACTGACCACACAAAGGAGGCATATTCTAGCTGAGAGCTAACAAGCGTCTTAAATGCTGTAAACTTCAGTTCCCTATTATGGACCCAGTTGATGAGTTAGATGAATCCAAGAGTCCCTACATGTAGTATTGTTATTGATGTGGTCTGACCATCTGCAATCCTCTGGACAAACTTCCAAGATCACAGCCATGAAGGCACATGGAGTATTTGATTTGAAAGGATATTTTGTGTTGGGTCACTAGAATAATCTTGGGTATCAGATCAAGAGTTTCTTCATTTACTCGGTAAATTGGGATTTAAGAAGAGGGATTGTACTATCTGTGTAGCGAAAACAAAGATGCTGATCAGCTGTGCACTTGCTGCACAGCTGATCTGTGTCTTTGTTTTTGCATAAGCATATTGTCTGTTTTCTTATGCCGCGGCTCAGTTAATTGACACTATCATTTAGAGCCAAGTCAAAGATGGCAAAGATTTCTCAAGGGCAACAACCTACATCAAAACTATGGATTATTCTGATGATGTATGCTGTGTTTTCCCACTTTGATATGTGAACTATGTCAGCTGATTTTACATACATTTTACTTATATTGGACTAATTTGTTTGTATTGAGGTTTAACATCCCAGTCAACAATTTTTCATTCATGTCTGGAGGGAGCCAACGCTTCCTGGGTTTTAACCAGTACTACAGGGAGTTAATGTCTTGCTCAAGGACACAACACAGTGACCCTTGTGGGGATCAAACCCAGGACCTCTCGATTCGGAGTCCGATGCTCTACCACTAGGCCACCGCACTCCCTAAAAGATTCTCAAAGTAACTACTTATGCATTACAAAGAGTCATATTCCACAGACTTTGACATAGGGTATTATTAAGCATGCTACACATCTTATACCACAACTCTTTGACAAACTTGCTATTAAAGTCATATAATGAAGAAACCAGTTTAAGATGATTTCAGCTCATATGAGACAAGCAAATCAGTATGTGGGGCAAAGACAGGACTTAATCCCTCCATCACCACCACCATAATTCCTAGATAATGTCAATTTTCGGTGCGCTACCTACTATATTTATGATGCCATTGGTATGTTTATAGTTTTGATGGAAAATTTCACGTACTGATTCATATTGCAAATAACAACCATCATAGGGGAATAATGTTATATGCCACATGATGTACTTTGTGAGAGGTGTTTCTAAAAAAATCCTGACATCTCCCAAGAAAGAATAAATGATTCAGGGCAACAGAAGACATCATTTTTAAAGGGCATATCTTAAGGTTTTGATTTTGTAAAACTGAAGTAGACATTGATGAAATGAACTGATAGCAGAAAACCTCACCAAATTATCATGACTGGTTCCGGAGATAGCATGATTTAAAATTTTGCATATTATCTCATGAATATTCATTAGTTCTACTATGATGTCATAGAAGATCATAGAAAATTTGAAATATCATCAAAACAAACAACTAAAACAAATATTTTATCATTTGAAAACAATTTTAAATCATTTATACAACTTATTGTATCAATTCCAGAACTTCTTATGATCATTTAAGTGAATTATTTTGGTTTTTAATTTTTTCACCAATGGAGACTACTCACACATGAAAATAATGATGTTATTTACATATGGTCCCATAACTTTTGAGCCGATGGGAATATTTGGGTTTGGTTTCGATAAATAAGCCCCAAGAACAAATGGGATCAGCAGACGAAGAATAAAAAGGATCTAGAAAAACTTCCATCTATTCCCTTTAATAGAAAATTGTTACGGAATTTCATCAGGAAAACATGTCTGTGAAATATATACCCCCATATACCCCACCTTTATATAGAAAAACAGGGGTTTGCAGGGGTATACCTAATTTTCTCATTTTTGATCCAAAATATACATTGTGGGTACTCGTAACAGACGTTAAAACCGCCTCGGCAAGGCGGGTGATTCTAACGTGTACCCACAATGTAAAAATATCAAAATTTTTCTACTGAAATTTTCAAATTTTACAGATGAAAAAAATGTCTGTACATTGCATGGGCATGTTTTTGTGAAGTCTTTCATGAACGCTGGGGCTAGCCTGAGCATGCCTTTTCATTTGACAGCTGTTTCTGAAGCAGTGACCAACTGAAAATTTTGGTCCAAATGAGGAGCAGGCAAATACAAAGATTTTACTAATTGTCTTATGCATGTAGGTCTTTTGGGTGGGACTCTGGTTCCTTGACCATTGCTTACTTTTTTTGGCTTTACAGATCTGGCAAAAATTCAAACTCATCCTAGAACTCATAGCAGTTGGGCCTTTGTCAGTGCAAAGATACAATGATTTAAATTAAAGATGCATTTCTCATGTGTTTAAGCATTTGTGAACTGGTCATAGAGAAATAAATCTTCAGCATTAATTTTCTACATTTCAAAAAATCATACACCTATTACCAATTATACACAGCTCCAAAATTAAGATCGACCCTCAGGTCATTTCATAATGTATAAGCTTTATTCCTTAATCTATTAGATGTATCAGACTGCTTCTTGATGCTACTACTAGAGTTCTAAGGTATCATGTACACACAAACTTCTATTCTTGAAAGCATAAACACATTTTTATTGAATTCATTTATATACAATAACATTAACATAAAGAATTCACCTTGCAGCCTTTGTCACAGTCAGTCATACTTGCAAAAAAAGGAAAGTAAGAAACAAGAAAGACTATCTCCATGTTTTTAATATGTTTCTTAAATCATCAAAAAGTGCCTCCTCAAGAAAGTATTTCTGTACCAGACAAACTGTCAACACTATCAGGATAGCATGTACATGAAACCCTACATCTATATAATTAAACTGGGGTTTCATTACGAAAATATGTCCATGCAATATACAGAGATTTTTTAAGTTGTAAAAAATGAAAATTTTCAGTAGAAAAATTTCATATTTTTCTTATTTTTACTCAAAACATAGATTGTGGGTACACGTTAGAACCGCCTCACTGAGTACCCACAATCTATGTTTTGGAGCAAAAATAAGAAAATTATGTATACCCCTGCAAACCCCAGTTTTACTATATAAAAGTGGGGTTTAAGGGGGTACTTATTTCACGTACGTTTTCCTGATGATAGGGGTATACAATTTTTCTTTTTATTTTTGTTCCAAAACATAGATTTTGAATACTCAGCCTCAGCCTTAGAACCTACTCAGTGAGAAAGTTCTAAAATGTTCCCACAATCAATGTTTGAACAAAAAATAGAAAATAGAAAAACTTTTTCAACCGAAAATTTTCAATTTTTGCAGCTTTAAAAATTTTCGTAATGCAGTTTCCGGAAAACTTAACCTGGCCACACTTGTAGAATGATTATACCTCTATGGGACAACTTGCTGCACAGATCATACTGGGCCCGAGGTTATAAAAATATTTTCAAGCTCAACTCAGCTGAGCATGAAATTTAAACTGCTCATAGATACTGAAATACCCCAAATAAATCAAAATTTCATGTTTAGATCAACAAAGCCTGTAATTTTTCCTGCTAATATATGTTAAAATGCCTACAATTGTTGGCCTTTTAACATTTATGAGTGGGATTAATTTTAGTCTCAGCTGTGCTGAGCATGAAAAAAAGTTTTTTATAACCTTGGGGTCAGGTCTGTGGCAAGTTATTTCCAAACAGGTATTTACTCCCTATAGTCACTGCAATGGTTTATCTAAGTCACATCAAGACCAATTTGATGGTAGAGAAATAAATTCTTGTGATTTGACATATAAAATAACCACACATTCTCAAAATATATTAAAATATTATTGCACATTGTTTCATGGAAAATCTGCAGCACTGAGTCAAATGTCCCATAGATAACTATGTACATCTGTGTGAAAAAAACGTTTTTCTGACTAAACACCCAGTTTATACTGGTTAATAGGGTTTCATGGAATTTCTGCCAGAATGGAGCACAATCACTCATGACAGGTATCACAATATGAGTCGCATCATGAGAAAACAAGATTTTTGCAAATACGAAATCAAAGACGCAGATCAGCTGTGCAGTAATTGCACAGCAGATCAGCACCTTTGTTTTCGCTCCACGGATAGTACAATCCCTCTTCTACTTGTATCCAAATTATCCAGCATCTAGCATTCTTCAGTGACTGTACAGACCGGTTTGTGTCAGACCTGGTCGGAAACCCCGAAGATGTCTATATATGAGCCGCCTCATGGGAAAACCAACAATGTGGTTTCCAAACAGGTTCGACACAAACCAAGCTGTACACGCACAGAAGCAGGCTAGAAGCTTGAAATTCTGGAGTATTAAGTAGAGGAATTGTACTATCTGTGTAGTGAAAACAAAGGTGCTGATCAGCTTCGCGGTTACCGTGAAGCTGATCTACGCCTTTGTTTTCGCCTATGCAGATTGTTGGTTTCCCCATGGGGCAGCTCATATGTGTATATTTCCAGGCTGTACTATCTCTTCCCAGCCCCCAACTGTTGTTTCAATGATTTCACTTTATCCTCCACCTGTCTGTCTTTACCGGCGCACAGTCTCAGCACGCGGTTTAACTCGTCCTCATTACGTATCTCAAACGCTGCATCGGCCGCCATACTCAACTGCCTGAAACAAAGACAGTATTTTGCTTGTTATGTGGTTTAAAATCCCAGTCAACAATTTTTCAGTCAGGTTGGGATGGAGTAAGCATATACCAAATTCGTTCTAATTAGTGCACATGCTCCAGTTAGCACACACCCATGTCTTTTCCAAAAAACATGTCCATAAGCTCACACTGCTCATCAAGCATATTGGTATTTTATACTAATTTTACACATTAATACTGTATTAACCGCATTAAAACTAATCCTTAAATGTTCAAATACTATTTTGCAACAGAACACTTTTAAAAAATGACATCATCATTGATATTTTTGACAAGGTTATTTCAGCAGTTTATGTGTTTTCATTTGTAGTGTGCGCTAATTAGAACAGTTTTTTGTTACCTTAACTTAAACATACTGAGATATCACAAGCAACATTACACATGATATGAGGTTTCAGACAATATTTCAGACAATATATTTTTTAATATTTTATATATTTTATATTTTATTTTTATAACCGTCTATCATAAATGATTGGCGTTGTGTGATGAGGCATCTTTTTATAAATTCCATAAGATTTTATGATGATCAAATTATCCCTTAATAATCATCATCAAATACTCCCATTATCTGGTCCCGAGGTTATAAAACTTTTTTCATGCTCAGCTCAGCTGAGACTAAAATTTATCCTGCTCATAAATGTTAAAATGCCAACAACTGTTGGCATTTTAACATTTAACAGGGATTTTTTTCGCTATAAAACTGACTCCGGTTTTAGGAGTCGTTCCCAATGGCAAAAAGTATCTTTTTTTCCCAAATGCATGGTTCAAAATTCCCAATCTGAGAAAGTCTCCCAATCAGGCTCACAACTGGAACAATAATTCATACATGTACTGTTAAAAGCACCATTTAGTCAATAAATCTGATATTTGTGACAAGGAATAACACTAATTTTCATGCGTCCCAGTCGTATGTTGTTTACTTTTAGAAAATATTATTTATGTTTTTACCATTTTTACTGGTCTTTAGATAAATCTTATATCGCTAATTTTCCCAATTTACGATAAACTTTGGCTATTTTTCCCAATTGAACCGGTACTGGTACCGTTCCCAAAATGCCAGAAAAAATCACTGAATTTATAAGCAGGTTAAATTACAGTCTTTGGTGATCTAAACCAGAAACTTCAATTTATTTGGGCTATTTCAGTATTTATGACAAGTTTAAATTTCATGCTCAGCTGAGGTGAGCATGAAAAAGTTTTATATAACCTTGGTGCCTGGTGTTGTGCCTTACCCCATACTGATGAGACACTTGACTTTCTTGTCAGGAGCTACTCTAGGGATGTATTTCAGAGCTTCATGGTGGTTACGGTGCTTCATACACACCTCAACAAAACACTGAAAAATAAGATAATTTCAACATTATTACATGTGCTAGTCGACAGCTGTGATCTTACCTATCTACGAAAATCGGTGTTCATGTTATTTTATACGATTCACATTCAAAAGAAGAACTCTAAAGTGGTAAGGATCAACCACATAAAAGCCGAAGAGTTATAAACATATCCAATCACTAGCGAGTGGGAGAATTAGAAACACTATGCAAACTGTTGAAAGATTTTTTAATATAACAATTTGTAAATTTACCCTTAAAGGGGCAATTTTTAAGACTTTTGAATGTGATATTATAATCACACCAGAAAATGATTGTGTACAAATGTTGTTTTTACTGAATTTTGTAAGAACAGTAGTTGTAGTTTTATAGACCACAGATACTCACCTCCATCCCTAGTAAGGGTTTCTTTGTTCTGGAGAATTTCTCCAGTTCCATCCACTCACCAGCCTCAGCCAGGGCACCAATCCTCAGCCACCAATACCTGATAGATATAAACAAGAAATTGTTTTGTTGGTCAATATCCCAGACAAAAGTCGGAACAGAGCCACCGTTTCCTGGGTATTAACCAGCACTAGGGTGAGTCAAAATTGTCTTGCTGGCAATGGAACAGCCATTTGGTGCCTTTATTTGTCAAAAGTGAAACAAAAACAACATTTCTGATTATGCATATAAGTTTTTGTCTGTTTGATGGCTTATGTCCACCATAAACAGGTGGAAACATGTCCCGACTGTCAGTTATCCTAGAGCTTTCTTTCACATGAATTGAACACAGCTCTTTTTTAACTAATAATGAGGTCCTCTAGTCCACTTAAAAACCTGGGGCCAGTTGTTCAAAACTTCATTAGCTTAACATCATCGTTAAGACCTCAACTCATTAAGTAAATACCGATTACATAAACAAATACACTGTTATTTTTTGTTGATAAAATGTGAGAATCCTTTGCAATGCAAAGGATTCTCACATTTTTTCAACAAAAAATAGCAGTGTATTTGTAATATTGCCATTTGAAATTTTAATGAATCGTTAACTAACAACATCGTTAATTTTGAACAAATGGGCCCAGGACAAGTTACACGACCCATGAGGGACAATCATGGGACTTCTGTAAATTTTGAAAATTTCTGCTCTTGAGATATCAGTGTGATAGTATACCCTATTTCTGTACTTTGCCATACAATGACCCACCTTCTCTCTGGTATTTTGAATTCCTTCCTCATGGTTTCCGCCATCTTGTTGTTGTTGTCTAGGATGAGTTTATATACAGTCTGGTGTAGGGACAGATCAACATACGGTTTGTGTAGCTCCTCTTCCAGACGGCGTTGATACTTCAACAGTTTTATCTCATCTTCTACTTGCTGAAACAGGGACAATGTTATATGCTAGTTTAACCCATTAATGACGAATGGACTTTCCCATTGTTATCATTTGGATGAGTCCATTATCAGTTTTAAGCAAATCAGTAGTGATTTGCATTTTTTTTTAAAAATTTTCGATGAAATTCCTCTAAGCAAACAGGATAGCCCCAGTCGAGACGTTGCGTACCGTGGCATCACATCTGGGGTTATGCTGTTTGCCTATGTCCCATAAAAAGGACGTCAGGCTAATATGAGTTAAGCTTCATCAGCACAAAACAAAACAATAAATTTACTTTGAATCATGATAGAAACATCTAGACTTCTTATCTGGTTAAAATAAAAACACAATAATGCTTTCCCCCATTGCATATGCTTCATGTCTTATGTAACAAGAAAATATTTATGGCTTCAGAGATGCGATTTGAAAATGCTGACGACACCTATGACTGGAGCTAAACATCAGGTACCTATCTATACTATAAACTCACCTATGAGGGTACAGCTGAGTTGAGCTAACAAGTGAGTTACCTTAACAGCAAATTCATTCCTGGCCTTGCTGTAACTGTCTCTGGCATCAGATAATACTTCAAGTCTCTCTTCTAATCTCTACAAAAACAAAAAGTAAATCTTGTGTTTTGTTAAAGAATGTAAGGAAATTCAAACCATCAATAAACAAGGAAAATGCATTTGAAGCCTTTAAAAAAGCATTTCTCTACTTTTTGCTTACCGGTATGCATTAAAAATTCCAGCTAAAAAGTAGACTGTTTTTGGAAACATTTTCATGAATTGAGTGAGTTTACAACATCTTCTTAAATGACATAACTTTAAAGCCATAATTGACATAAAAGCTGTGCATGCTGCCATGCATTAGATTTGTGAGTTTGTCTCAAGATAAAATACTAATGCCTGTACATCATCTTTCAGAAACTGCATTTTTCGAAATCTCACTTTTAAGAAACACCACAAGAAAAATATAACCATGTCATCTTTTTGCAACCCAAAAGTCGTAAAAAGTGCCGCAAAAAATTAAAAAAATCGGTTCACAAATAAAATAATTATGCCCAAAATTATTTTGAATAGGAATTTTGCATGGGCAAGGGAGGTAATCCAAACACATTAAACTTGAAATTCAAGCAAATCGGTCTAAAAATTTTAAGAGTTTGGCGCTCAGCTATGCATACAATACAATCTTGTTTTGGTTTGAAGCTTTTTAGATGAAAAACAACCAATTTCGAATTTTTCCGAAAAAATAGTTACTTCCCCTGCTGACATTTTTACAATGGAAAAAGCCCTATATTCAAAACTATTTACTGACATAAGTTAACCGACGTTTTTTTTTTTTTTTTTTTTTTTTTTTTTTTTTTTTTCTTTTTTTTTTTGATGGGGGGGGGGGGGGGGCACTTTTTAAGACTTTTGGAATGCAAAATGGTGCCATGGTAATATTTCTCTTGAGGTCTTTCAGAAAAAGTCAATTTTTTAAAAATGCAGTTTCTGGAAGATGGTGAATATACAGTAATTTAAAGCATTGGCTAGAATATGTGAGATGTACTGGAATAATCGGTAACAGATATTCACACTGGTTATCAAATGAGAACCAATGCGATTGAGAACAACCACTGCTGAAGAATTATATAAGCTACAATAGAGTTAAATAACTGTCAGGGAACACCTTCTCACAGATCAGAATGATCCACAGATCAGAATGATCCCAGACAAGTATTTGCATCTTACAATCTTACCTTGATTTCATCTGCATAGCTTGTTATCAGTTGCAATGGTACTCTCTGGATAACTGGTGTGATATTGCCTCATCTCTTTCTGGGTGTGGGCATATTGGAGCATGTGCGCTTATTAGAATTAATATCATACGGTTAACTCAAGAATGAATGCAATCTATCTCAATTCAAACAAACAATAAACAAGGAAAATACAGTGTAATTGCATCACCTCTTTCTGGAAGCTGAACACTACTTTACAGTTGGCCTCTTCCTGGAAATTATCCTCCTGGTAGAACAGCTGTTCCATTAGAGCTGGGTTCTGCTGCCGACAATACTGAAACATAGAACAACTGTTCCATTACAGCTAGGTCCTGCTGCCGACAATACTGAAACATAGAACAGCTGCTCCATTAGAGCTGGGTTCTGCTGCCGACAATACTGAAACATAGAACAGCTGCTCCATTAGAGCTAGGTCCTGCTGCCAACAATACTGAAACATAGAACAGCTGTTCCATTAGAGCTGGGTTTTGCTGCCGACAATACTGAAACATAGAACAGCTGTTCCATTAAAGCTGGGTTCTGCTGCCGACAATACTGAAACATAGAACAGCTGTTCCATTAGAGCTGGGTTCTGATGCCGACAATACTGAAACATAGAACAGCTGTTCCATTAGAGCTGGGTTCTGCTGCCGACAATACTGAAACATAGAACAGCTGCTCCATTAGAGCTGGGCCCTGCTGCCGACAATACTGAAACATAGAACAGCTGTTCCATTAGAGCTGGGTTTTGCTGCCGACAATACTAAAACATAGAACAGCTGCTCCATTAGAGCTGGGTTCTGCTGCCGACAATACTGAAACATAGAACAGCTGCTCCATTAGAGCTGGGTTCTGCTGCTGACAATAATGAAACATAGAACAGCTACTCCATTAGAGCTCGGTTCTGCTGCCAACAATACTGAAACATAGAACAGCAGCTCCATTAGAGCTGGGTTCTGCTGCCGACAATACTGAAACATAGAACAGCTGCTCCATTAGAGCTTGGTTCTGCTGCCGACAATACTGAAACATAGAACAGCTGCTCCATCTGCTCCATTAGAGCTGGGTTCTGCTGCCGACAATACTGAAACATAGAACAGCTGCTCCATTAGAGCTGGGTTCTGCTGCCGACGATACTAAAACATAGAACAGCTGCTCCATTACAGCTGGGTTCTGCTGCCGACAATAATGAAACACAAGACCAGATAAATGGGAGTATTTGATGACTGATGATAAATAAAAGATTTTTTTTTTTCAGTTCTTCATAAAGTCCTGTCTGCTCTTAAGGGAACAAGAATGCCACTGAGGTTTGAATCAAACCTACTTAACACTAGAAAAATAGGTCACAGGCACAGGGTCAAGGCGCACACTCAAAGGGGTATGTCAAGGATGAGAAACGGATATGAAAGGCTCAATTTTATCATCCGTTAGGCACCTGTTGGTGATATCTGTTGATATGTGACTGCTACTTTAGATATAAACATTTCCCACCTTCAGGAATAAGACAGGGCACCTAGACCCAGCAACTGATTTTCAAAATTTTCTAATTCCCTAAGGGTATCCTACAACCCACCTCCCTTTAAAGTATAAATTACCTGTATAAAGAGAGAGTAAGCTACAGGCATATTTCTGATAGCCATGAAGAATTCTCCTTGGGACATGGAATCTTTCAGCTTCATCAGCACAAAATATACTGGAAAACAATACATATACTTTGAATAATAAATATATTAACTACATCTGCTGACATGTAAAAACTGCATGTGGTGGCCCTAAAAAGTCTCCCCGTACATCATCCATAGTGCAGATTATATTTTTCTTTTGATCCTTTGGGATAAGTGAATATATTTGGAGTATTTCAAATATATTTTACGTTAAGAATCATCTTCTTAACAGTATTTTGACTATTTGGCCCCTTTGGGAATATGAGTCTTTGATTTGGACTACACTGATGTAAATTCCTGAAATTGCAGCAAAAATGTTTGGCTTTCTCTGCCAGTTTTGTAAAGGGTCACTGATGAAGGTTCATTACCCGAAATTGTACAATATGGCCCATCTTCTAGCTTTGAATGTTTTACTGCTTCCAAAGGATCTAACAATTATTTTTATTCATGCATAATCATCCAAAAGAAAACAAACAAAGAAGATACACCATAATCGCTGCTGCTTCTCTGTATGGTACATAGACAATTACCAAATTTCAAACGCCATATTGCCATCTCCTATGGTATAACAGCCTGGTTTGTATTCCTAGCCGGCAATGCAGGATTTGTCATGGTGTGCACCTGCAAGCGCAGCCCGTTTTTACAACTCTGACCAGCAACTTCAACCTACTGTTACTGAACTGTGTCTTGCTCAAGGACACAATGCAGCACCAGTGGAGTTGAGCCCAGTACTGTCGATTTGAAGTCCTAGGCCTTAACCACTGGGCCAACATGCTCCCTCTTAGTTGATAATATACCTAAATCAGTGTCCCCACTCTCAATAGCCTTGGTCAAGGCCAGCTGTTCTCTCTTCATCATTAGTAGTAGCGGTACCTGCCGGGATGCCTTAGGCTCATACTCCAGTAACTGAAAACACACACATTACATTTGAACCACCGCACCAGAAAACCAACAATCTGCATATGCGAAAATGTAGACGCAGATCAGCAGTAACTACACAGCCGATACGCACCTTTGTTTTTGATACACATATAGAAAAACCTCCCTTCTACTTTTAAAAATCCAAAATTTCAAACTTCTAGCCTGCAACAGGGCTTGTACAGCTTGGTTTGTGTTGCACTTGTTTGGAAACCACATTGTTGTTTTCATGACGTGGCTCATTTAGGTGTCAGCTTGGTTTGACTGTAAATGGCATAGCCAATGTCAAAAAAAACTTCTGTACTTCTTTATTTTTTTAGTATGTAAGATGTAAATAAGCAATGAGATGGGTATTGTAAAATTTTGACCTATATTACAATCTCAGGTACCTGCTCTCAATATGGACCACAAATGATGTAAAGATAAGCAAAGTCACATCACTATAAAATATTGATAAAAGACATACACTGATCTATTTTAGGCTCAGCTGTTTTACATCATAACTTAAAATATATAAATAAGGTATTTGAAATGATCATAGACAGCATACCCTGATAGCAAGATCTGTCCTACCACACTCGAGGGCTTTCCCAGCAATATCTGAGTAGGAGACCCCAGGGGTGTCCCCCAGCTTGTCTGCAATGGCTCTCGCTATAACCTCGTCATCCTCTCCCTTCTGTTGAACCTGATCAATAAAAAATCATGTCCATGAAATATAGGATTTTTCTTTTTCACAGATTTTTCTTACAGCTGTGAAAATCAAAATTTTCTGCTGATTTTTTTTATGTTTTTCTAACTTTTGTTAAAACAGATTGCAGATTGGAAGTTAGGGACAGTTCTAACAAGTACTCACAATCTTTGTTTTGTAGCATAAATAAATAAAAAATGTTTTTACTGTTTTACTATAAAAAAGTGGGGTGTTAGGGAGTATTCAATACATGGACATGTTATCTTGATGTCATACAAACCAAGTACAAATGTGTTAAGGATGTTCGCTGCCAATGAAAAAGTATTCAAACTTTTTTTCTAACCACTCTTTTTTGATTCCAAAATACAACACAAGGCATTTGAAAACAAAATTAATATAGGGTAGTGTGCATTTTTTCAAGCTACAGGCCTCTGAATGAGACCTCTGAGCACCATGTCTTAAATTTAGTAAAATTAAATTAATTTTTAATTCTTTGAAACATACCTGTCTTGAACAAAAATACATCTAGAATGCTTTCAAAAGTCATAATATTTACGTAACGCAGACTATTTTGGACCAAAAGCACAGAAAAATTTGCAACTTGAAGTGGATGACGAAATTTTTCGATTCCTTTTCCAACCCTACCCCCATACTTGAAAAGTCGGAAAAAATCAACATTTTGAAATGTACCAATCCCATATTTGTTGATTCAAACTTTTTCTTGTATTTTCACTAAACATAGAACTTGGTAATATTGTTCGAATAAAAGAGAGAAATATATATGGTAGTGAGCATATAAGAGAGAACCAACAACTTGAAAATCGCCATTTTCAGCCTTTATTCGGCTGTTTTGTTTCTAAAAGCCACCTAAAATTTTAAAACCAGTACACCAAAGGCACAAAGACTGACTTAGAAGATTATGTACACATAAACTGCTGCTAAAATAAACATCGAACTAGTGCAATTAATTTGAAGATGTGTAATATTCAAGTTTAATCTACCCTACCCCCTAAATTTTACTGACAATTAAAATTTTGTGAAAAGTTGCAGAAAATGGGGTGAAAAAATGAAGTTTCTAAGATTGACAATTTTCATGGCTCATTCAATGCACATCATCAATATGTATCCAAATATAAAATATTAGGAAAATATCTTCAACCGTTTATGAGATATTCAAGAAAAGAAAAACCGGAAGTTCCAAAATGTCAAATGTTGGCAGCAAACATCCTTAATTCATTGTGGGCATGGGTATAGCTTTCTTTCTGGCCGAGTGTAACAAGACAAACAGGCCTGCAAGCCTATTAGTGATTGTATCATTAAGGCCAGCAAGTTAACAACTGAAATATGCTGTACATGGCTTTGCACATCAATATCAGATTTCTCAGCAAATGATGGTAGCTAGAGGTCAAAATGTCAAATAACTACTGATCTACAGATATCAGGAAGAATGGGTAATGATAGGAAGTGCTGATCAGACAGTGTACTACATATTTTCCCAGCAACAAATTGCAGATTTCAGCTTACCTTATAACAAGCCCAGTGAGCGAGTATCCTGCTAGCTCCCTCTGACTCCGGTATTTTCAGATATTGACATATTCTGATGGCCAAGTAGAAATGTTTTCTCATACCTTATAACAAGCCCAGTGAGCGAGTATCCTGCTAGCTCCCTCTGACTCCGGTATTTTCAGATATTGACATATTCTGATGGCCAGGTAGAAATGTTTCCTCATCACGAGTCTGTCTATTAACACTGCCATTGTCAGATGCTCTAGTCTTATCCAGTGATAAGGAATATTATACTTAAAAACTGCTTTTAAGACCATTTTTTTCTGAAATATTTGCAAGCTCTTCATCTCCAGCCAGAGTCTACTACCTTGAATTAGTGACAAGAAAGTGACGTTTTCAATGTTTTCAAGAATTTGGAATTCATAAGGCAATAGAATTGTGTACATTAGCCTACAATTGAATGCTCACGAACATTTCCAATACAGTAGATATATATGTAAATGAAAATGTCTGATACTCAGGCTATGAGAATCAAGATAACTGGCTATAAGCACAAAGGATACTGTGTATATGTAAGAGGTATGCCAATGGAAATGTTACGAACTTGGTTGAGAACTCGTAACATCTGACACATGTTGACAAATGGTTCTGGATTATAGTCTGTGAGAAAACATTTCCCAAATGAGGCAGCCTAAAATTAAACAAAAAATACTTGTTGTAATTTACAGTGTAGCATAACTTTGTTTTAAATATTTCAATTCAATATACGAATTAAAACTATATATGTGTAAACTGTGGTGATCTGAGTTAACGCATCAAAATCCACAAAAAACAAGCAAATTCAGAGAATTTATGTCCCCCGCCTTAATTGTTTAGTTACACAAATATATCTGACAATAATGTATATCCAAATCACATGCATTTACTTCATGTCACAGTGTCAAACATTAATCTGAGGATTATATTCAAACCGCATGCAAATCTTCAAATCATGGTCAGGACATCTGTACAGTTTGAAAAGAATCAGAATAAAACTGAGGGAGGAGTTTGCACACAAGGTACACAATGTCCATTCACTTTCATTGTAAAAATGCCTGAAAAACGACTACAAATTGCGAAAAAGTGTCAAAAATTAACCTGAGGATTATATCCAAAGCACATGCATGTCTTCAAAGCATCATCAAGACATCTGTAAAGTTTCAAAAGAATCTGAATTAAAAACTGAAGGAGGAGTTGCGCACACAAGGCACCCACTGTCCATTCACTTTCATTGTCAAAATACCGAAAAACGACTAAGTTCAATTTGCAAAACAAGTGTCAAAAATTAATCTGAGGATTATATCCAAACCACATGCACATCTTCAAAGTATGATGAAGACATCTGTAAAGTTTCAAAATAATCGGAATAAAACTGTAGGAGGAGTTGCGCACACAAGGTACCCTTTGTCTATTCACTTTCATTATCAAAATGCCCGAAAAATGACTAAGTTCAAATTGCAAAAAAAGTGTCAAAAATTAATCTGAGGATTATATCCAAACCACATGCACATCTTCAAAGCATGATGAAGACATCTGTAAAGTTTCAAAAGAATTGGAATAAAACTGTAGGAGGAGTTGCGCACACAAGGTACCCACTGTCTATTCACGTTCATTATCAAAATGCCCGAAAAATGACTAAGTTCAAATTGCGAAAAAAGTGTCAAAAATCAATCTGAGGATTATTATCAAAATGCCCGAAAAATGACTAAGTTCAAATTGCGAAAAAAGTGTCAAAAATTAATCTGAGGATTATATCCAAACCACATGCACATCTTCAAAGCATAATGAAGAAATCTGTAAAGTTTCAAAAGAATCTGAATAAAACTGTAGGAGGAGTTGCGCACACAAGGTACATACTCCTATAGGGGGACGGAAGGACGGAAGGACGGACTGACGGACGGACGGACGGAAGGACGGAAAGCCAAAAACTATGTCCCTCCGCTTTTCTTCGAAAAGGCGGGGGACAATAATATAATTCAATGACAAACCCGGAGCATTTGCTGACAATCATTTAAATTCTAAAAGCCAACAGAAGGAAAATAGATCAACACAGATGTCCATAAAGCAGCATCTTGAATAAAATTCTGAGTTGGAAAATACATATTCCCACTATAAATATGCAGACATTGGTTTGCAAGGGGAATGTTGTCAGCTGTAAAACAAGTTACACTAACTTTGAGCAACCCTCTTTGTTTAGATGGCTCTATCTCATGTCCAGCAGCCTCTATACATTGACTAACAGCCAGTTCCAGCTGGTCCTTGATTGTACGTATATACTCATCAGCTCTCTGGCTCTCTTTCTGTCAACAAACACATTATTATAATGTTTTATGACATTTCAATAATGAGGTGACATCAATATGTGTCAATGAAACCACACATATGCACCTTATATTGCACCTTTTAAAAGGTGGAAACAGAAGATTTTTACAGTACATGTACAAAGTTTTGTAAGAAATGAATCAGATTGTAAGAAATGAGTGTAGTTGTATGAAGTTTTTCCTGAAACCAATTGGAATGTAGTAACTGAGTGTAGTTAGAATTCTTTGTAATTGGTATGAACTAACCTCAAACTCTCTGGAAGCTTCATACAACATAGCTCCAGGTTCCATGGAGGCAATCTTGAAGATCTGCTCTGTCACAGCTGCAAATATATCATACAACATAGCGGCGGGCTGGAACATTTTGTCAACAATTTTATAAAGTGGGTCCTAGGAGCAGCCAAAATTAATCAATATGTGTTCTTTCACATTCAGACTGCTGCAGCAATGACAATATTTAAGGATAAATGACAGCTTTTGTTCACATAAATAATGTCAGCAAATGAGACTGTAGTAATGCCATTAGTTTTCGTGGTTTTGTACATAATCTTTTTTCTCTTGCCTCCTGCTTACATTTGGTTTCAAATTTCTGTAGACAATTGTTGGCATCTTGTTTTCTCTGACTGAAACCACTTTCATGTGATTCTGAGAGAATATATAAAATGAGCAAATGGTGGCAAATTTTCGTCGCTTCAGTGCTATACTGTTCTAACTAACATTTTTGAAAATATGGAGTGTTATATACCGTTGGATTCAGAATGAAATGTTCTATCTGCTGATGGTCTTATTGACCCAGTAGCTTTTTCCTATACACATTTGTGGCTAGGGTGTTTTAGCAGTTTTTCAAATTGTTTAGTGCTATACTGTTCTAACTGAATTTGCATTCACATTCAATGGGATACCATGCCATTTTCGTGCCACGTGACCAACTTTTGGCGGATGTCACAGTGTTCTATCTACATTGACTTACATTGACTTACCGGCCTTGAAAAAATGGAGTTGTTTCCCCTGGATTTCGATTTTTGCTCTAATACTGCAGTATTACAAAGATTTGCACAAACCTTTGGATGTAAATAGATTCTTTGGAGGAAAAGGCATCTGTTTAATCGTAAATATCTCTAGGAATTATCCAGAGTATTAAAATATAAGAGAAAAAAAGAAACAGAACAGTATAGCAATGATCGGAAGAACGTTAAAGAGGTCAAAAAGTTCTAACTGCAAAATGACAAAATGGCTCTGACAATCATGAAAGGGTGAAAAAGCCAACAAAATACTGTTTTAAAGACACAAATATGCATTTATAATTAAAACAGTGTTTTCTGAGGAAAACTATGTCCCCCCAACCGTTTAGTAATTGAAGTTTAGTTACCTTGTGATATGAAGTTTAACTATGCAAGCCAGCATCTTGTTCTGTATGGTATGGTAGTATAAACTTGTTTTGGACTCTGTCTATGGGCAACACCCATAACTAGTTTGGCTTTCAATTTTTAAAGAGCATTTAATTCATTCTCATCCAGTATTTCATGATAGCTGTAATAGCATGGTATAACTCCGCTTTTTTGATACGGTACATTTCTGATATAAATATGGTCTATCAATGTACTTCTACGAGTTGTCGGTTTGGAAATGACTTGTGAAAAGCTTTCTTGAAGAGACAATATCTTGGATTTTAGGAAGTCAACATTAAAATCACCAAGTAAAATCAACTTGTCGCATTGTTCATTGTTGAAAAAGGACTATTTTTGGAGTTTTATGGCCATTTCAGGCATAAAACATGCTTACCTTTTGTTGTTTTAGTGGGGCACTCCCCAGGGGAGAGAGTGCTCTAATTTTATATACAGTTCAACCTCATTATAACGCACCTCACTATAGTGCGGTTTTCAATATAACATGGCCATGTCATGGCTCCCAAAATTAATTATTTTGTTATTTATCTTTTGTGAATAACCTCATTATAACGCGGTTCACTTATAACACGGTCTGTTTCCATGGACCCCAAAGATAGCGTTATAATGAGGTTGACCTTTATATATATATATATATATATATATATATATATATATATATATATATATATATATATATATATATATATATATATATATATATATATATATTTTTTTTTTTTTTTTTTTTTGAATTTATGTTTGGGGGGGGGGGGGAGTCAGTATTTTTTTTGGGGGGGGGGGGATGGGGTATGGAGTTTTTTGTAGGTAATTTTTGGGGGTCCCACAAATATAAATTTTCCTGGTATTTTAGAATCCACTGTCATACTGTCATTTTAGAATCCACTGTTATTTTTTTTTTTTTTGGGGGGGGGGGGGGGTACAGAGTAGATGCTGGGGCTTAGCCTATGTATTAGCAAAATGTCAAGAGTACCCTCCCTGGGGGATACTCATATATATCAAACTGGTATGTATGTGCATCCCTGCGCTTAAAAATGGAGGTTATTCAGTGATGATCAGACAATAAATTGGGTGCTTACAGACTTGAAGGCACTGAAAAAATACTGAAATTTATGTTTTTCATCCTTTTTTCAGAATCAGAATAGTTTACTGGTGAAATGCCAAAATGACAATACCTCACAGGGGGTAGGGGTGCTTATCTGACATTTCAGCATAGGAAAACAATGATTCAGGGAGGTTATCCCAGTCCCCAACAATGCTTCTGTGCAAGTTTGGTCAAAATCCATCAATTGCTTTACAAGATATTGCGTTGGAAATACTAATTTCAACAGTTTTTACAGACTCACAACCTTGAAAATTAGGTCAAGGTCACCAAAATCTAATCAACTCTGAGCCTTCTTGCAACAATGCTTCTGTGCAAGTTTGGTCAAAATCCATTAATTGGTTTACAAGATATTGCGTTGGAAAGACTAATTTCAACATTTTTTTATGGACTCGTGACCTTGAAAATTCCTCGACCCAAATCGACATAAATAGGTCGGCTCTTGACACATCACCATCTATAGAAATCCTTTTATTTGCGAGTGTACATAAAACAAATGGTTACCTACTGTTGTATTTATCGGGGTAATCCCTGGGCGGGGTTGAGGGAGGGGGGGGGGGGGCGGTACTCTGATTTTTCTAGGGTGTACTTACTTTTTCTGGGTTAAAAATTTTGAATTAAGTTTTTTTTTTTTTTTTAATTATTTTTTTTTTTTTTTAAATCAGTATATTTTGGGATATGCAGGTTTTTAGAGAGTATTTTTGGGGAGGTCCCACAAAAATGTTGTAATTTTTAGGGTTGTTCATTGTTGAAAAAGGACTATTTTTGGAGTTTTATGGCCATTTCAGGCATAAAACATGCTTACCTTTTGTTGTTTTAGTGGGGCACTCCCCAGGGGAGAGAGTGCTCTAATTTTATATACAGTTCAACCTCATTATAACGCACCTCACTATAGTGCGGTTTTCAATATAACATGGCCATGTCATGGCTCCCAAATTAATTATTTTGTTATATATCTTTTGTGAATAACCTCATTATAACGCGGTTCACTTATAACACGGTCTGTTTCCATGGACCCCAAAGATAGCGTTATAATGAGGTTGACCTTTATATATATATATATATTTTTTTTTTTTTTTTTTTTTGAATTTATGTTTGTGGGGGGGGGGGGGAGTCAGTATTTTTTTTTGGGGGGGGGGGATGGGATATGGAGTTTTTTGTAGGTAATTTTTGGGGGTCCCACAAATATTTATTTTCCTGGTATTTTAGAATCCACTGTCATACTGTCATTTTAGAATCCACTGTTATTTTTTTTTGGGGGGGGGGGGGCGGGGGTACAGAGTAGATGCTGGGGCTTAGCCTATGTATTAGCAAAATGTCAAGAGTACCCTCCCTGGGGGATACTCATATATATCAAACTGGTATGTATGTGCATCCCTGCGCTTAAAAATGGAGGTTATTCAGTGATGATCAGACAATAAATTGGGTGCTTACAGACTTGAAGGCACTGAAAAAATACTGAAATTTATGTTTTTCATCCTTTTTTCAGAATCAGAATAGTTTACTGGTGAAATGCCAAAATGACAATACCTCACAGGGGGTAGGGGTGCTTATCTGACATTTCAGCATAGGAAAACAATGATTCAGGGAGGTTATCCCAGTCCCCAACAATGCTTCTGTGCAAGTTTGGTCAAAATCCATCAATTGCTTTACAAGATATTGCGTTGGAAATACTAATTTCAACAGTTTTTACAGACTCACAACCTTGAAAATTAGGTCAAGGTCACCAAAATCTAATCAACTCTGAGCCGTCTTGCAACAATGCTTCTGTGCAAGTTTGGTCAAAATCCATTAATTGGTTTACAAGATATTGCCTTGGAAAGACTAATTTCAACATTTTTTTATGGACTCGTGACCTTGAAAATTAGGTCAAGGTCACCAAAATCTAAACAACTCTGAACCTCCTCACAACAATGCTTCTGCGCAAGTTTGGTCAAAGTCCATCAATTGGTTTACAAGATATTGCGTCTGAAATACTAATTTCAACAGTTTTTATGGAATTGTCACCTTGGAAACTATGTCAAGGTCACCATAATCTTATCAACTCTGAGCCTCCTCCCAACAATGCTTCTGTGTAAGTTTGGTCAAAGTCCATCGATTAGTTTACAAGATATCCCGTCAGAAAGACTAATTTCAACAGTTTTTGACTAGTGACCTTGAAAATTAGGTCATGATCACCAAAATCTTATCAACTCTGTGCCTCCTCCCAACAATGCTTCTGTGCAAGTTTGGTCAAAATCCATCAACTAGTTTACAAGATATCGTATCGGAAAAACTAATTTCAACAGTTTTATGGACTCGTGACCTTCAGAATTAGGTCAAGGTCATCAAAATCTAATCAACTCTGAACCTCCTCCCAACAATGCTTCTGTGCAAGTTTGGTCAAAAACCATCAATTGGTTTACAAGATATTGCGTTGGAAATACTAATTTCAACAGTTTTTATGGACTTGTGACCTTGAAAATTAGGTCAAGGTCACCAAAATCTAATCAACTCTGAGCCTCCTCCCAACAATGCTTTTGTGCAAGTTTGGTCAAAGTCCATCAATTAGTTTACAAGATATCATATCGGAAAAACTAATTTCAACAGTTTTATGGACTCATGACCTTCAGAATTAGGTCAAGGTCATCAAAATCTAACCAACTCTGAGCCTTCTCCCAACAATGCTTCTGTGCAAGTTTGGTCAAAATCCATCAATTGGTTTATAAGATATTGCGTTGGAAAGACTAATTTCAACATTTTTTATGGACTCGTGACCTTGAAAATTAGGTCAAGGTCACCAAAATCTAATTAACTCTCAGCCTTCTCGCAACAATGCTTCTGTGCAACTTTAGTCAAAATCCATCAATCGGTTTACAAGATATTGCGTTGGAAAGACTAATTTCAACATTCTTTATGGACTTGTGACCTTGAAAATTAGGTCAAGGTCACCAAAATCTTATCAACTCTGAGCCTCCTCCCAACAATGCTTCTGTGCAAGTTTGGTCAAAATCCATCAATTGGTTTTCAAGATATTGAGTTGGAAAGACTAATTTCAACAGTTTTTATGGACTCGTGACCTTGAAAATTAGGTCAAGGTCACCAAAATCTAATCAACTCTGAGCCTCCTCCCAACAATGCTCTTGTGCAAGTTTGCTCAAAATCCATTCATTTGTTCAGAAGATATCGCGTCGGAAAACCTAATTTGATCAGTTTTCATGGGCTGGTGACCTTGAAAATGAGGTCAAGGTCACCAAAATCTAATCAACTCTTTCCCCCCTCCCAACCATGTATCTATGCAAGTTTGGTCAAAATCCATCCACTGGTTCAAAAGATATCGCGTAAGAAAGAAGCTACGCGGACGCGGACGCGGACGCCGACGCGGACGCCGACGCCGACGCCGACGCCGACGCCGACGGGAACCGCACCAAAAACAATATGTCCCCCACCTTCGGTTGGGGGGACATAATCAGCTGGTAACTCCTAAGGTCTCTTGGTTGAATATGAAATAAAATATTGACATCTGAAACTTCAAACTCGATTTTCTCAAAACCGTTTTTTAACAGTTAGAACAGTATAGCACTGAAGCGACGATATTAATGTCCTATTTCAAAACAGATCTCTTCTCATTGAAAGTTGACTTTTCTATTTCCAGTTTTAAAACTTACCTCCCTTGTTATGTATTACAGACAGTACCACTCTGAAGTCCAAAATGCGGATTTGGTGCTTGATATTGCAGTTGGAAACAATAAGAAATAAAAATCCTCCGCTTAACTCAGACACACTTTTAAAACATTTAAATTTGGCACATCTTTATAACATAGTACCATTTGTGACTGCTCAGTATGACTTAAATTATATTCATCGTATGTAAAAATACCATTACTAAAACATTGTTGAGGGTTTGTAAATGCACTTTAAGTAATTTTAAAACCTGCAGATAGAAAGAGACGGCATTAGTTCATTTCATAACAGTAAAATCTAGTAGCTATAAAGTATTGTAAAATGCAGAAATGTACTCTAACTAAGCATCATATGATTGTTGTTTTCTTGGATTCAATTCAAATCAAAAATTGGAATTTTAAATAATATTAAATATCAACTTGTTTATCTCAGCATTCTGATGCATGTTCACACGTAGGCAGAAGCTTCTAGAAGGAATGTGTTTTCATGTAGTTATCAAATTATGACAATTAGTTTATATTGCATAATTAATTTTGGAATGGAAACGTGCAGTCACAAGTGATGCATTGTGGGCAAATCATTTTAAATACTGCAGGACTGACCGCGCTCTTCAGTTTGGGTTTAGATTTTGGAAACGAAACATTACTTTCATTTTTGGGTTGTCAAATTAAAACAATGAAAATTTAAAAAAAGACTTACTTTTATTTTATGGAAACACAAAGCAGAAGTACTTAATAAATAATAACTATACAATCACATAAACACAGCTATATCACATCTTTCTGGGACATCAGAAATGACCTTTCAATGACCTTTCCGGACAATTCACAGATTCTGTGAATTGTCCGGAAAGGTCATTGAAAGGTCATTTCTGATGTTCCAGAAAGATGCGACATAGCTGTCACAGATTTGTGTTTAAGATACAAATTCTGGACTCCTCAAGATGGGAGCAGCATTTCCCTTTACTAATCTGCCTTTTCCTGCAGTACCAGATGCATGGAAACCCTGGGCAAAGTATCTTGCTTAAAACCAAACATACTCAGAAGTCCAATATGAAACGACCAAGTCACCACACTCCAACAAAACCTTGAATTAGGGACGATAAAGTGACTCACCTGGGACCCTTCTGAAGAACTCTACCGTGTCTCGACCAATCATCCTCACTCCATCTTCCTCCTCTACAAGATGTACTGACGATTCATTCTGAAAACTTCAGGTGTTAAGGCAATCACGATATTAGTGAAAATGTCTTTTTTTCAGTTTGATTTCCTGCCGTCCAAAATCATTTTTTTTTTTTTCATTTTTAAATGTTACGCTCCAATGGCAACTTGCCTTTATTAAGTCAGGATGAACTTAAGTCACCAAGCTGACAGGCATGTTCCAGCCGGTGATCCAACCCGCAACCTCGTGGTTGCATAACAAACACACTATCCATTAGACCACCATGGCCTACATTTTAACATGAAGAGTAATCGCTACGAACATTTTATTATCAGATGATGTGAGGTAAAGGATACGAGATGTAGTCTTTATCTGGCCCTATAACAATGGTGTGTCTATCCCATTGTGCTACCACCGCCCCAGGACCACTCCTGAAACCAACAACGGAATGAGCCATGTCACAAGAATAGGTGTACATAAATAAGCCTGTACAGACATAGAAGACTAGAAGCTTGAAATTTTGGATTTAAGAAGAAGAGTGGTTTTACTATCCAAGAAATGAAAACACTGATACTGATCATTTACTGCTTAATATGGAAAAGGCAGCTACATGTATTTTTCATGATGCAGCTCAATATATTGATGGACTACAATCTACTGTAAACCATATATTAAAAATTGCGAGTGATTTATTTTAGTGAGAAAGAACAATTTGCAAAAATAAATGACAGCATAAATGTCTATTTTGATACCATGTCCATTATTCTTGCATAGAGTAGTTCTAATGTCCCTGAAAATAGATCGCCCAAAAATACAGAAAGAGCTATAACAGCAAAATGAAATAGCCACAAAAATAAGTTTCACAACCGAATGCTGGTTTTAGTGGACAAATTTTTCTTATTTTTGAAATCATTGTGTTGATGATATATTTGACTTAGTGCAAAATGTTGTGGCTGTAGTTCACCGTTTTTAGTTGCTGTAGTTTTCATGGGTATCACTCGTATAATATTTCAGGAAAGATTTCCAGATGAATTAACATAAGCTACATGTATATACATGTATAACCTTCATATGGTGTGCTCTCAGTCTCTCAAAGCAAAACTATTTTATGATAATAAAAACAGAAATTAATTGACTTAAGCATGATACAGCTAATCGTTAATATTTGAAGAGGAATCTCCTATATAAACTGTAACAGTCTGTAATTATACGAGATTGTATGGCATACCATAGAAAAACTGATATAAAGAATAGGAAAGACAGAATCAGAATAATAGCTTTGAAAACTTTGTAATGGATGATTAAGCTTGTGTGAAGGATAAGAAGATTTCGGATGATCATCATTTTTATAGCAAATAGGGTGGCCCCCCATGGCCAAGGGGTTAAAAGCGCTGTTTCTTAATCACTCGATCGTCTCACTGCTGTGTCTGGTGTGGGTTCGAGCCCCGCGCTGGCCACGTGAGACAAGCCAAGTTCTGCTTATGGGTGTGCCAGGTGGTTTTTCACGGGGCTCTCCCATTTTCGCCCCACCTACTGATTGGCCCGTCTCATATGAGCTGAAATAATCTTGAAAGGGACGTATAACTGAATAAAAAAAAAAACAGAGAAAAAAAATATAGCAAATACTTGATACGAACAATCTTGAACTTTTTCAGTGAAAAAGATGTAGATATCTGGTGGGAAACTATAAGTAGAATTGATGCTAGAAATAGAGACTGAGTAGGGCACAATAAGTTAAAAACATACAAATAATTTAAATTGGAATACAAGACTGAAAACTATATTCATATAAATCTGCCAAGAAGCCATCTGAGCGCATATACTTAATTCAGAACTAGGGTAGCCCTTTACGCTTAGAAACTGGCCGACATGAGCAATTAAAATTAGAATAGAGAGTGTGTTTTAACTGTGAAACAGCGATCCAATCAGAAGAACACATATTAACACAGTGTCCATTATAACGATTTAAGGAGAGAATTATACACAACGATATCTTGTAATGTACCTGGATTCGAAGCTATAAACAACACTGAAAAGTTGATTTGTATTTTAGGCTGTGACTCAATACTGGTAATAAGGATTAGTGCCAAAATCTGCTCAGATATTTTAATAAGACGTCCGAAACTTTTATACTCATAATCTAAATTTTATTGTACATTTGATCACTCTTTTTAGCTGTATATAAACAGAATGTGATACACCTGTTTAACAGGACCATGATACAGTGATTGTTTAATAGTACTGCACTCTATATATGTATGTTTCCAAAGAAATCTCTCATAATTCTTAAAGAATGATTCCATATTATTTCATATGTTATGTGTAATTTATATGGAAGTGAGACTATAATAAAATAAATGTATATATGTATGTACCATAGGAAAACAGATAGACAGAGAATAGAATAAAATTCATCTAAAGAACAGTAAGTGAGGAATCAGAAAAAAATAACCTTGAAAACTTTGTATTGGATGGTAAACATTGTGAAATCCCTTATGAGTAAACAATCTAGACACCAAAACAGCTAATCAGTAAAATTTTGGCCCAAAAATTGCTAATCAGTTAAAAAAAATAGCTAAAACATGTTAATCAGTAAACCCCATTGAGACCCTCATGGATAAGAAAACTCACCATAGAAACTGTGAGGGTTTCTGATGTGACTTTGTATTAAACTCACAATACTTCTTCTGGAATAAAATAAGATATTCGGCAAATAAAACTACTGCATTAAACCTGACATTGCTCATCTGGAGCTAAGACATTCTCTTGTCAGAACCTTGATATAAATATGTTCTTATAGAACCTCTAATATTTAGAAAATTGGTCAACAGATAGAATTTTGATGGCAAAAAAGAATTGCATAGCAAGGGAGATAATCACTGGTCAAAAATTTTACTTTATCAAAATTTCTATTGAAAATGTTATTTTATGGTAAATTTAATTGGTTCTAGAAAATTGCTGAATTTCATGTTCAATAAACCAGACTATGTTATTGTTGTTGAACAAATTGGTCATGCCTAAGATCAGATGTGTCAGTTCATTTTGTTGAACAAAAACAGTTACATATAGATAACAACTCACCGTGAGATCTGCAGAGCCAATCCATACCATCCCACTCTCAGTAAACAAGGCTATGTATTTGTTGTTGAACGACACTGCCATGTCAATAAAAGCATCCACCTGCTGGCTTACTTCAACAGACTGAAACAATGTGGTTAAAATACAGCTTGCCTAAACAGTTGCCAATATTACTAACTATAATGAAATTCAGATTTTTAGCTTTCCCTGGATGTTGAAAACAATAGGATCTTTGTTATTTGGCATAAAAACCAACTTATTGGAGTTTTGGAAAAGCCAAAACATCAATTGTTTGCTCTTAACATCAGGCAATACACATCTGATATGTTATGTAACTGCTCAGCTGATAAGTGCATTTGAAAAGTATGATGAAAGCTAAATCACAAGCTAAATCCAAAATTTAAGTGTTCTATCCATCTACTCTAACTGCGGAGCCTGGTTGTGCCATACCTGGTGGGAAACTATGAGACCTGGTTTTCTCACTTCAGGCTCCACATTAATAAAACTTTTTCATGCTTAACTTAGGCGAGCATAAAATTAATACTGCTTATAAATACATGTATTGAAATAACTAAAGTTGGTAGAATATCAAAGCTGCCATTTATCCTGCTAATGAATGTTAAATTGCCAACAATTGTTGCCATTTTAGCATTTTTGAGTAGGATAATTTTCTGTCTCAGCCGAGTTGAGCATGAAAAAGTTTTAAATCTTGATAACCAGGACCACTCTGACCTGTTGTTGATACTGTCCACCATGATCTACCAAGTAGAGTTCGTTGTCCTTGGCAACCAGTGCCTGTGATTGTCCAGCCATTGTTATAATCTCCCAGGACGTTGGGGCAGCATTCAGACCTAAAACAAATATCTTAACAGCTCAAAACTTTCTAAGATTTTTAATTGTATTGATGTCTAACGTTCTAGACAAATTGAATGTTTTTTTTTTTTAATCTTGCTAAAGGACACTATCCAGCACCAGTGGCTCTCTTTATTCAGTGACACTCTTCCACTAGCTAAAATGTTGAAAAAAACTTTAAAAAAGGGAAATTTGCATTCTAGCACTAGGCCACCACATTAAAAGTGATAAAGGTCGCCAATTTCATTACCCCTCTTAATCATAGAATCATCTGACCCACAGCTCAGGAAATCTGATTATTAGTCAGATTAGACCAATTTTGAACTCGTGGGACCGATTTATTTTTCATTTTGTGCATTTTTATGGTTCCAAGAAAAAACGGATTCTCCGATTTTTTACCTGAAATTTTGCCAGACATGGTCCTTAGATTCACGAGTTTTAGACCCAATATACCTTGACTATACAAGTGTCAAGTTGATAACTGTCCCTGTTAATTGTCCAGTTATCAAAACAACCCCCGCAGAAAAGTTTGCATATCATCAATACATTTTTTAATAAAGATTTTGTAGGTCATCACTGTCTCAATACAAAAGTAACCCCCTCCCCCGGCATCACATACCTGGTATTTCAGCTAGTCTTTTGAGTCGTATATCATCAATACTGTTTGTAATAAAGATCCTGTATGTCGCCGTGAGGACTGCTATACCAGTACCCTTGTAGCTGTTGAATATCTTAACATCTAACACCTTCACATCTTTGGCTTCCTGCACAGAAACATTAAATGTTAAAATAAATGTACAAACTTTCTGGTTGACATGAACACTTGTTCCTGACCGCTAAACCTACTTTGAAGAGTGATTTTACACAGGAGTCAACAACTTTTTCAGTCATGACAGGCCCATCACTTTCTGGGTATTAACCAGTACTATGGGGAATTAATACTGTAAGTTCAGAAATATTTGCAAGAACTTAATTTTGGCACATATTTGCAACTTTGTTGTCTCATGAATTCTAAGTTCTCACTACAAGCTTTATAGACTGCATGTGACTACTAGTGAATTCAAGAACTCTCTCTTAATTCGGAAACAGAAATTTTGTGAAATAAAAGTTACGCAAAAATTTCCAGATTTACAGTATGAAATGCTCTAGTCTGGGGACTTGAAAATAATTTTAGAGGTCAAGCCTCATATTTGCAAAGCTGATCAGCGCCTTTATTTTTGCTACATGGGTATAAGATCCTCAGCTCCCTCTACTTTCTATTTCCAGCCTCTAGCCATCTTCTATGCTTACAGCCTGGTTTGTGTCAGACCTGTTCGGAAACCACATTGCTGGCTTTCTCGCATTGTGGCTCAAATGTACCTGTCCCATTCCAAATGTTCTTTTAAAGTTCAGAAAGTAATCATAAACAATAACAACACCATCTTCCTGTACAAAGAGCAGTTCCTCAGTGTTCGACCAGCCCATCTTCTTGATCTTCCCGCTGTTCCACTATAACACATCAATATAACACATCAGAAACAACACAAACCTGGCCCCGAGGTTATAAAACTTTTTTTATGCTCAGCTCAGCTGAGAATAAAATTTATTCTGCTCATAAATGTTAAAATGCCAACAATTTGGCATTTTAACATTTATGAGCAGGATAAATTACTAGATTTTGAGTTTTGAACCTGAAATTTCAACTAATTTTGATTATTTCAGCATTTGTGAGCAGTTGAAATTTCATGCTCAGCTGAGCTAAGCTTGAAAAAAGTTCTATAACCTCAAGGCCAGGAGCTGTGGCCATAAAACTTGTTTTCACACTAACTGAGATGAGCCTGATGTTTAAAGTGCAGATCAATATTGAACAAGTGATGGATGCTGATTATGGTACATGTATGGAAAAACATCAAGAGGTAAAATGTAGGCGAATTTGGAGATCAGTTTTCTATATTTTCTAACTTGATATGTGCGGTTTGTATGAAGAGAAGGTTATTATATGGGTATACTGCAAGCAATATACAAAAACATTGTCCAGTAAAACCCATCTACATGTATATGATCCAGTGCATGAGAAAACCACAATCTGCATATGCGAAAACAAAGGTGCAGATCAGCTTCGCAGTAACTGCGAAGCTGATCAGCCCCTTTGTTTTCGCTATACGGATAGTACAATTCCTCTACTTTCTAAATCCAAAAGCTCCATCCTCTAGCCATCTTCTGTGACTGTACAGGCTGGTTTGTGTCAGACTTGGTCGGAACCCCAAATTGTTGGTTTTCTCACACACATGCTCATATTGTATCTTTTGAACATGTGCCTTACTCTGAGCGTATTGACTAGTTTGCCGGCTGAAGTATACACTGATATCATTGGTTTAACTGAAGCAGCAATGTTTGGGTTGTTACTGTCATCTCTCATCAAAGCTGTAAAATATAACAAAATCATCAGTGAAAACTAAATAATCTCTCTGGTCATCTAGAGACAACCAATGTGACTGAGTACAACAACTGCAGTTGAAATCAATATTCTGGGAAAAATTTGCCAAGGATCAGAATAATCTGTGGTAAGTTATTCACAGACAGGAATTATTCATTTCATCTTCATTGGTTGCTCCACGTCACTTTGGTTGTGTGTTATGATAGATTCAATATGCTTAACACGGACAATACTAAAGAGTATAATCACAGACACTATTAAAATGAACAAAACAAAATATACTTTTTAATTTCCAAATTACATGTATTATTGCAAACACCTTAAACTGGGTTTCTGAATTCAATGTGAGGAGCATGGTGGTCTTGTGGTAGGGTTTAGAACTCTAACTGGAGAAGTCCTGAGTTTGAACTTCCTGGCACCGGAGTGTGTCCTTGAAAAATTGTTGACTAGGAAGTTTTAATAATGACATTTGAAATGTAACTATGTGTCCTTTATATGAGGACAAACTACAAAGTAACATACCTAGAGGACCACCATAGGGGGCTGCTGCAAACACAAACTACAGTGTAACATACCCAGAGGACCTCCATAGGGAGCTGCTGCAATCACAAACTACAGTGTAACATACCTAGAGGACCACCATAGGGAGCTGCTGCAATCACAAACTTTGACAGGTCTATCAAGTCACCCCATTCCAATGAATACAGCTCTTGTTTTCTAAAATTTGTATAGAAAAAGAAAACAACAAAAACATCAAAATCATGCATCAGGGTTTACATCGCTAATTTTCCCAATCGGAAAGGCCCTAGGGCCCCTTCCCAAAAGTGTTAACAAAATCCCTGCATTGACTTGTCCACTCACCAGACCGACTCTGGTCAAACAAAACTGTCAGCGTTTGAAGAACTAAGGGAATTGAGAAAGCTACATCCTAGAAAATTTTTAATGACCATTTGAACATAAATAGTCTAAAATCAAAGTTTGATGAGATATATGAAGGACTTAGAATCCAACCGTTTAGAGAACACTGTTATACTGGCTTCCTACTGTATCGCTGCCCTTATTTGTAAACAGGAAAAAGCAAACGCACATGGTCAACAATTGAAATTTATTCTACCTTAACATTTTCTAAAATCCTTCCCCTGTAAAAAGGTACAAGTAGGCAAAGATCAGGAAAAGGCGCAATCAGAAAAAGATTCCCACTCCAAAAACCGAGGTGGGAAAAAACCAAACTAACAATCAGGTACTTATACCATGAAACAATCGTAAGCCGAATGGGCAGCTATTTTCCCAATAGGTGGCCACTCAGTTACCTTAACTTAACTAAAAATATGAAAACATACATAAGGCGCCAACAGCACAAAAAATTTTTAAACACCAAGACATAAAACAAAAAGAACCACCACAGAAGTATCGACTTGGAACGATCAGTAACACAAAGTTACTGGCGGGCTTAAACCGATTTTACATGGCCATAACCTCACCCTCAGCTTCCGCAGTGGTTCAGTGATATACAAGAAATAAGAAAAATCATATTAAGAAAATAATAAACATAGATACCAACGTTTAACATGAATAACGGAAAGCAGGGTGAGCAGCTATTGAAGGTATTAGGTGGTCACAGTGCTAGCTTGGACAGAACAAGTAAAATGCAGAGGGCTAAGTGAACAGCCAAATTATAATCGGGTGGCCACAAAGCCATGCAACATGAAACTCGTAATCGGAATAACTTTGATAAGTGTGAACCACTACAGTAGTACCGCCTTGGAACGGTCAGTTATAAATAACTGGGGGGCTTAAACCGGTTTTACATGGCCATAACCTCACCCTCAGCTTCTGCAGCCTATTATGATGAAAATTAAAAGACATGTGTTAATATTTTGCGATTAACGCATTTGTGCGGCCGGTTGTTATGTACCCATGTGGCAAAAGTGACTTCTGTATCGCGGGGTTCACCTAAAATGCGAATGCAAAAGTTTCCATGTAAGGAGATAACGTGATCTACTAATGACACGTGATCTGTGACGTCCAGACAACAGATTCGGACTCGAAGAAAATAAAACCAACGGGTGTTTGAGGTACTGAGTGGACATTTTATGGGAAGGGGGGTAATCAGTATGTGCAAAATCCGTATTCTACATATTTTTTGGAAAAGAATACATTTACTTTCCACTATTCATGACAATAAACACAATTTTTCGCTAGAATTGAGAGCAAGACGTTTGCCGTGAAAGATGTCGAACGTACGGGGCGCTAGGTTTGTAAATTCACGTGATATGCAAATGCCGCGATACAGTAGCTACCGCGATACAGTAGGAACCGAGTATCCTACGAGTATGCTTTTTCACGCTACACAATAATCACGCACCTTTGTTCTCGAGCCTCTCCTGCTGTTTATACAAAAAGTGATGATATGACACATTTATTTTTAGAAACCACATGTTCTCTACTTTCGCTCAGGGTTATTATGTGGAAATTAATAAATGTTTTGATAAGTTCATGGTCAAATCATGTACCCAGTGTCATTTTTGGTATGTTTTTCTTATACCCAAAATTTTGAAACTCAACTCAAGCCAATAATATTTTTTTCAATTACCCTAAAATTTTGACAGTTGGTCTGCTGTGTTTGTTAACATCCAGGCTACCAAATCATGTCAACATTTTATGATTACTCGCCCTACTTAAGAATGTATAGGCATCCAAACTTACCTTATTTCTTATATAAAATCAATCAAATAATGATAATTTTCATTGACCACTGTCAGCGAGTTCATCACAACTAATTTTTACCAAGGAACAGGCATGATCAATAAATCAGGCATGGTAAGTTTCCTGTAAAGTCTAATTTTCGATTGACGTCAAATTATTTTATTTAAGTCAGATAGATACTTCACGGTAATGATGGAATGAGCAGTCATTTATTTTCACGAGTCTCAGCCTTGGTTTCTCTTTGTGTAGTTACTATGTCTGTGCTGAATTGCCAGTTACTTAGAAGATTTAGCAGAACTTTGCAAACTTTCAATTTGGTTCCTGTATAGCCAAAATACTAGGTTTTAAATTGCAATATAGTTTAGACTTGTTGTGTGTTTGTCTGCCCATAAATTCAATTATTTTTGAAGTGAGTGATTTTTGATGACGTACACAGCAAGCCGCCATATTTATTTGGGATTTTTCAAAGTCAGATATATCATGTAAAAAGGTACTTTTTAAATTTAGCACCGGACATGGAGCAAGGACTTAGATGAATGAATGTAAGAATAAAGATAAATTAATTGCTTGGTCTTTGCTTGTATTTTAAATGAGCCGGGAAGTGTTATGTGCGTGATTATTGCTTACACTAGGATATACCAGGAAGCATGACCGCCACACAGGAAAATCCAGATCTGAACCATATATGGTAACTTACTCGTAATAAATGTTGCCCAATGGCATCCAGTTAGCGGTTGCCATTTCGGCGTTGAAGTATTTTGTTCTTAATCGTACAAAAATGGATTTTCTCTTCCGCCTCTACTTTGTCACAGCTCGTTTCATCTGAAATTGAATACGTCGTTTTGGCCACCTGGGGTGGGGTATGAAAGCCCATGCCGAGCCCGAGCTGCCGAGCCCGAGCTGCCGAGCTGAGAATTTTTATATCATATTTTTTCAATAATTAGTGGATATATTCAACAAAATATGTTCCCATAGTAAAAATCATTTAAAATTAAATTTATGGTATTAATATTTTTTAGATAATTTGATAAACAGCGAATATTGGGGGTATTTTCCTCATTGATCTGGTATGAAAGACCCAGCTGAGATATCCCACCTCTTTCTCTATGAATGACCAATATAATGAATATAACATACCTTTTGGTGTACATATTCCGTCCAAATAACAAAAATCCATTTAAGTTCCAAAATAATATCACACATTAAGTCTATCTTTTGAAATAAAACATATTTCCAGCGATTATCACAACTTCCATTCGAATAATAACAAAGCTATTAAAGATGGCTGCCATTAAACCGTATCGGATTTAAACCAACAAGATTTACAACAAGATTTTTATTTACTCCAGGCCCATTGCAGGCATAGGAGCTAAAATGGAACATGAACAAACATATATACAAACATATAAAATGGCACGTGAAACACATTTATGAAAAACTATTGCAGAAAAGTTTTTTGAATGAAACACATCATTATGGGCCAACACCCTGTTAATTCCGGACACCCACACTCAACCCACTTTTTCGCCATTTACAGTTAAGATAACTAGAGTTCATAAAGCGAGTGCAAACATCCAGGAAAAACAGGGTGAAGGCCTGATAAAAGACATACATATTGTTACAACACAGGTTAAAATATAGAGGAAGATGGTAGTTTCAAAATTATTTAAATTTAGTCAAAACTATCTTAATGAAAAGTGCTAGTTTGGTCAAAACTGATCTATCAATAGAAGTCATTAACTGTTCTAATTTTAGTGTATTTGGTGACTGCAAGCTCCAAGTAGGAAGAAATTTACGTCTACTGCTGTTAAAGAAATCACAGCAAAACAAGTAATGAAATTCGTCTCCTAACTCATCCTTATTACACAACTGACAAATGCGTTCATTCCTATCAATATTTAAAAAACGTCCCCTTTCAATGGGTAATTTATGACTAAGGCACCTGAATTTACATATATATTTGGCCAAAGGTAAAGATAAAATATTCAAATAGCTTTCAAACTTAAGCTCCTTTTTGTATAATCTGTAATTCAAACATTTTTCTGACTCGTCAATTTTACTTTTCCATTCCTGCTTATATTGATCATTTAACCGACTTTTGATCTTGTTTTTAAAAGCTGCCTGAGAATAAAATGTGTCATGAGACAACCACATATCTGAGAGACCCAAATGATTAAGAGTATCATGTACAGTTTTTATCCAATCCGAGTGAAACAAGTCATTAACATGCAGATAGTGCATAAGTTGATAAAGCTTGTAGCAGATTTTATCATTTTTACCGCTTACTATCCTGTACCAAAAATTTAAGACTCTACTTTTTATTTTCAAATGTAATGGCATAGTACCAAGTTCACCGTGAATCATAACACTAGGTGTTGCTTGTTTTACATCTAACAAAGACTTACAATATTTTAGATAAAATTTATCAATGATATCCACATTTTCACAACCCCAAACTTCTGCTCCATATAACAATATTGGAGTAATCATAGAGTCAAACAAATGTAATTGAATATCAAGTGGTAAAAATAACTTTCTAGCTTTCATAATCAATGAAAACATAGCTTTTCTAGCTTGATCTACTAAATGTTTCTTGGTTTTACCAAATTTACCATTATAATTAAATTTTATGCCTAAGTAGCTAAAATCATCTACAATTTCGATAGTATCACCATTATAATAAAAGACAGGCTTCCGCCTTCTTATTTTGCCTTTTGAAAAGATAACCACTTTTGTTTTAGAAGTATTAACCTGCAGTTGCCATGTATTACAATATAACAGCATTGTGTCTAAAGCAATTTGCAATTCTTCAGGAGTCTCTGCAAAGATAACCGTGTCGTCGGCATAAAGCAGCAAATACAGCTTGAAAAATACTTCAATATCATCATTATTCAAAATAGATCCAATATCTTGTGATAGTGTGGCCAGGCCGCTGTACGTGTTAGACATAAAATGTACTAGATCATTCAAAAACAGAGAAAATAAAATTGGCGACAAATTTTCACCTTGACGAACACCGGCCATACTACTAAAGAACATAGAAATATTCCCGCCTGCTTTTACACAAGATTTAGCATTATCATAAATATTAAAAATGACTTTGAAGATTTTTCCATCAATATTATTATCTAATAGTTTTCTCCAAAGAGCTACTCTATTGACTGAATCAAAGGCTTTACGGTAGTCAATAAATGCACAATATAACCGCTTTTTCTTATAAAGGTAAAAGTCAATTAACATTTTAAGTGAGAAAATATGATTGGCAGTACTATAATGCTTCCTGAAACCTGCTTGTTCTTCAATTAATATACCTGTTGATTCTAAATAATTATTCAATCTCTGATTTAGTACTGCTGTAAATAGCTTACCAAAACAGCTTAAAATTGTTATGCCTCGATAATTGTCAGGATCTTTTACGTCCCCTTTATTTTTGTAAATGGGCAAAATAGTACCTTTAGACCAAGCTTCTGGAACAATACCTGTATTAAGAATAAGATTAAACAATTTACAGTAAATAGGCAGCATAGAATCTTTTGAATACTTCAAATATTCATTCAGAACATGATCATTTATAGAACAGGCTTTTTGATTTTTTAAGTTTAGAATCACCTTGGATATCTCTTCAATAGTAATTGGGGCATTTAGTTCCATGTTAAACTCTGTAAGATTATTCAGATCAATATTACCAAAATCATTCTCAGGTGCATTTTCATTCAGTTTACTAAAATGTTCATAAAAAGTTTCAACCGATACTTTTTGCAATTTGTCTTTACCTTCTGATGAGTATTTATTCAAAATAGACCAATATGATTTAGGATCAGAATTTTTCATTAGTTTTAGCTTATTAGTTATAGAACTGTTGTATTCCCTCATCTGCTTGTTTATTAATTTCTTATACTCCCTGCTAGAGGTTACTAAATTGTCATAATTCTCTCTAGAGTTAAGCTTCTTGTAAATGCGTTTAGCATTTTGGTAATTTTTACGTTTCAATTCACTTTGTTTATTGAACCATGGTTTTTGAGTTTTAAAATTTTTATGTGATTTTACAGGTAAATTGGTTTTCTTCTTTATCATATTACAATGTTCTGCAGCCTCAACCAGAATCTGTGAGATTTTGGAGGTAATAATATTTACAGACTCAGTATCAACAGTATCACTTTGATTTAACATGTCCAAATCAATATTAATTTGGTCCAAATTAGATTCATTTATGTAATTCAAAAACCTGATTGGCTCAAAATCTGCTCTCATAGGAGCCTATTACAAACCCCATGAACTAGATCAAACCAGTTTCGATGAACTTGGTAAATCCCTTGACCTCATCAAACAGTCTAACTCCCAAATATGGCTTTTGGGAGATTTTAACTTACCCAAAATAGATTGGGAACTCCTGACTCCTACCCCTGACTGTTATTTTGTTAGAAATTCAAGAAATGTCTATTGCTGAAGCTTTTATTTAGTGAATATGAATTACCAAAATCATCTTTAGTAAAATCCAAACCTTAACTTTGACAAAATATGAAATAAAAATTCTCAGCTCGGCAGCTCGGGCTCGGCAGCTCGGGCTCGGCATGGGCTTTCATACCCCACCGCCACCTGGTTCGTTCGCACTTAGTCATTTCGCGACCTGTCATTGGTCCGTTCGCTACTCGGTATTTTTCGAGTAGTTTTCTTCGATCAGATTATGTGGTATACAGAGTAGAAAAATCGTATGCGGACAAGCTCGTCTATCTATCTATCTTCTGATACTGAGTCGATCAATTTCTGATCATCACCTCAGCTCCTTCGACACAGGTAATACATACAGTATTCTTGACCAATCACCTGACTTTTCACCTCTTGAAACATCTACTCCACATAAATCAAAGCAACCCAAAAAGACCAAGACCACAGACACCCCCCTAAAGATTGCGAATATAAATTTCCGGTCAATTAGGGGAAAAAAGCCTCAATTTTACTCATTTTTGGACTTTCATAACCCTGACATTGTAATCGGTACAGAGACCTGGCTCACCCCCGACATCCACGACAGCGAGTTGTTCCCTCCTGACCTTGGATACACTGTCTACAGACGTGATCGTACAGGCCCGAAGGGTGGAGGAGTGATTATTCTTGTCAAATCCTCATTCCAGTCCCAGGCCAAACCTGAATTCAACACTAATGCTGAGATCATATGGGTCCAACTAAACCTGATTGGCTCAAAATCTGCTCTCATAGGAGCCTATTACAAACCCCATGAACTAGATCAAACCAGTTTCGATGAACTTGGTAAATCCCTTGACCTCATCAAACAGTCTAACTCCCAAATATGGCTTTTGGGAGATTTTAACTTACCCAAAATAGATTGGGAACTCCTGACTCCTACCCCTGACTGTGACTATCAGACTTTCTACATAGACTGCCTTGAAACCTTCAGTGATTGCCTGCTAGAACAAATGGTGACCTCGCCTACGCGAGGTCCAAATACCCTGGATCTATTCTTTACGACAAACCCTACTCTGGTGAAAACTGTTTCTGTCATACCAGGTCTTTCAGACCATGACATAGTTTTGGCAGAAGTAAACAGTCGCCCTCAACTTACCAAGCAGGTCCCCCGGGACATCCCCCTGTACAAGAAAGCTGACTGGGACCAGCTTAAGCATTCAATGAGAGACCTTTACGAGGAACTTCAGTCAAGCCCTGCTACCACAGACATTCAAGTTCTGTGGGATAAGTTTGCTGGCAGACTTCAGCATGAGATTGACACGCATATTCCCATCAGGAAAGCAGGTACTAAAGACGGATTTCCTTGGATTAACCAGGAAATCCGCAGACTCATAAGGAAAAGAGACAAGCTCTACAGGCGCTGGTCAAGATCAGGCAGACCTGATGACCAGAAAAAATTCTTAGATCAAAAACACCTGGTTCGTAGAATCACTGATAGGGCCTACGAAAAGTACCTGAAAGACATCTTAGGTATAAACAATGATGGAGATGACCTTGATGACCCTCCCAAGGTCAAAACCAAAAAACTGTACTCTCTTCTAAAACACTCAAAACAGGACTCTAGTGGAATTGCATCACTGAAGGCTGACAATAAAACATATACTGAAGACTCAGAGAAGGCAAATGCTTTAAATGGACAATTCCACTCTGTATTCAGCCCCAAGAGCCCAATAAGCCTCAAGCAACTTGCACAGAGGACTCTACAGGACCTTCATGACTCCGGTTTAAACCAACCATTGCGACCCAGCCCTCACCCCAAAATGCCTGAAATTCATGTGTCCCAATCGGGCATAGAAAAATTGCTCAAAGGCCTAAACCCCCATAAAGCTGCTGGTCCAGACAAATTCAAACCGATAGTCCTCCAGACCCTACATAAGGAACTTGCCCCCATCCTACAGCTAATCTACCAAAGATCCCTTGATTCTGGTAAACTCCCATCCATTTGGAAAGAAGCCAATGTATCCCCTATCTTCAAAAAAGGGGATAAATCCGACCCGGCCAACTACCGCCCCATCTCCCTGACCTGTGTCCTCTGTAAGGTTCTTGAGCATGTTGTGGCCTCTAGCATCTCTAGACACTTTACTGAACAAAACATTCTGTTTGATCTGCAGCATGGGTTCCGAGAAAAGAGATCCTGCGAGACACAACTAATTATGCTTGTTGATGAACTTGCTAAAAACATGCAAGCCAAAAAACAGACTGACCTCATACTCCTTGATTTTAGCAAGGCTTTCGATAAAGTTGCACATGAAAAGTTACTCCTAAAACTCCACTTTTATGGCATAAGGGGGAATACACTAAATTGGATAAAGGACTTTTTAGACAACAGATCCCAATCCGTCCTTTTAAATGGTTCTAATTCTGACAGTATTCCAGTATCCTCCGGTGTCCCGCAGGGCTCGGTTCTCGGGCCCATACTGTTTCTAGCATATATAAATGACCTCCCGGATCAGGTAAAGTCAAGAGTCAGGCTATTTGCTGATGACACAGCCATGTACCTTGCCCTTGACAAGCAAGGAGACTCAGAGATCCTCCAAAAAGACCTTGAAAGTTTAGAAAAATGGGAAAAGCTCTGGGATATGAGTTTTAACCCCTCGAAATGCCAGGTCATTCATGTGACCCGAAGTAAATCACCCTCCCAGACTATTTATTACCTCCATGGCTGTGCTCTAGAAAGTGTATCTTCTGCAAAGTACCTTGGGGTCACTGTTTCGGAAGACCTCAGTTGGTCAGACCATATCAATAACATTACCAAGAAGGCAAATCAGACCCTCGGCTTCATCAAACGCAATATCCGGGTCCATAACAGAGACCTGAAGTCCACAGCTTATAAGACATTAGTGCGCCCACAGCTAGAATACGCCTCTACTGTGTGGTCTCCTCATACAGATCAAGATATTGGTAAACTTGAATCTGTACAACGAAGGGCCGCTAGGTGGGTAACACGAGATTACCGACAAACATCAAGTGTGTCCACAATGCTTCAGGATCTCAACTGGCGCACCCTTGACCAACGACGTATTGACAGTCGGTTGGTCCTCCTATATAAGGTCACATATGACCTTGTAGCCATCCCTGCCTCTGACTACCTGATCCGAAATACCCGTCCATCATCTAGAAACCATTCCTATGCATACCGACAGTTCACAACTCTGAGAGACTACTACAAGTACACATTCTTCCCACGGACAATAATACACTGGAATGCCCTACCTCCACATATTCCTGTCCTACCTACTCTGGCGCAGTTTAGTTTAGCTGTCTGCCAGATAGCTCACAAAACTCCTTAAATACCAGCATATCTGTTTTTACCTTTTAACTATACTAACACCTTTGTTCGCACTGTATAAATTCTTATCACCCACTTTCCTTTGCTTTTATTTCAACTAACCCCCTTCAGCATTTGGTATACCGGAACACCATCTGAAGTCCTCTCCGGAGGTTAAGATGTACAGGAAGATAGATAGATAGATAGGTGTGGGGTGGGTGGCTAAATTTAGAATTTAGTCCGTGCGCATGCGCACCCACCCATCCGCACGGAACCCTCTACACTTTAATTTACTGAGCACCTCGCCAGAATTCTTTATTGACCAAAACCAATTTTTATTTGAAGTTTCATACAAAATCTCACTGTATCGTATGGCATGAGATTTGATAGCAGTAAGATAGAAAGTTAATAATTTAGAAAGTTCAGTGGTAGTACAAGAACTAGAATTTGCAATAAATCTAGCTTTGTACGGTCTTTTGTCAAGTTTAGGTAACCAATACATCGTAAGAAGTTTGTCTTGGTCTACGTTGACACACACTAAAAACTTTACAGGTAATTTGTTTAAGCGAGCATTAACTACAGACATAATTTCATCACTATCTGTCTCCTGATAAGCCCTCGATAACATCAGCTTGATTGAGAGAATCCATGAAATCTCTATCGTAGAAGTATAAAAATAAATCAGCTAAGAGAGGGGCACAATTTTGCCCATCGGAATTCCAACAAGATTTTCGGAAGATTTCATCATCCATAGTGTAGATTATATTATTTCTTTCGGTCATTTGAGATCAGTTAGAATATTCAGAGTACTAAAAATTGTACATTTAGAGCAAACATCTAAAAAGGTACTAGTAGGCAACGATCAGGAAAAGGCGCAATCAGAAAGATTACCTCCCAAAAAACCGGAGGCGGGAAACAACTAAATTAACGAGCAGGGCCCAGAATTACAATCATTCCTTAAGTTAAGGTCTCCTTAGCGGTTTAAGTTAAGTTTATACCTTAGCTAGGATTTTCCTTAAAAAGTGCATTTGTAATACACTTTTTGATCGTCCTTTACTAAGGTGTAGTTTCCGTAAAAACTTACGGGACCATTCCGGGAACAGTCGAAAACCTTACCGGACCAACACGGAAATTTAAAAATTTTATATCGCGTAAGCGACATAGTACATAGTTACAATAGTTTGATTATGAGCATTGGTTTATTGTCTCACCCGCGTTAGCTTCCGTAGTGCAGTGGTTAACACGCCCGGCAGGCAAATACAACTTGTTACGTTGGTTCTGAGTTCGATACCTACTGGTGTAATTTTTTTTTTCTTTCTTTTTTCTATTTTTTTTTTTTTTTTTTTTTCTTTTTTTTTTTTTTTTTTTTTTTTTTTTTTTTTATTTTACATTCTTTATATCTTCTATTTAACTTGTGTTGTCTTGTTTGATATTTGGTTATTTTTCGAGCCGTATTTGTGTTCCAAAGTGAAAATTGATCATTGCCACATGCATTCATACAAGTA